>WHYT01017317.1:8407-43645 GCA_009806455.1 Tetrax tetrax
CGGTTCGCCGCGGACGATGAAACCCGGGCAGCTGGCCGCAGGCGTGGGGGATGCCCGGCAGGTGAGGCGGGGAGCGGACGGGAGCCGGCCGGGCTGGCGAGGGGGAGCGGGCCCGAGGGGCCGGGGGGCGAGCTCGCCGTTTGGCTGCTGCTGGGGTGCGGCCGCCGGCAGTGACCTCCCGGCGTGGCTGCGGCGAGGTTTAGCGTGTGCGTGGGGACCTCAGCCGCGAGTGGGACGCGGAGCGGGAGCAGCGGCGGAGGCCGGGCGGTGGGCCGGCGTCTGCGCGGTCCGTAAGCCACCGCGTTACAGCTGGCCCTGCGCGCATCCGTGCGCGTGGCGCGGGCTTGTGCGAGCCAACCCGTGAGAGTGCGCGGTGCTTACGGAAAGCGGGAGGTGAGGGGCGGGTGTCTGTCCTTCCTCCGTGCCTGCCTGAAGTTTGCGTGAGCCGGATCCGCAGAGAGCCGGGCGACTGCTTTGGTGGGATGTGCATCAGCATTCACCTGAAACGTGGCTTTTGCCAGGCGAATTGTTGCCTTTAGTGGCCAGTTACAGGATTCCCGACCAAACTGGTTGCTTGTGCAAACTGAGGGTACCTGTATGTTGGTCAGCATAACATCCCGGTGTTAGAAAATACAGTTTGTAGGAGGATTTTCAAGTTTTATTACTCTGCTTTTGAAAATAGGTGGGATAAACCAACATCAGCATTTTCTTAATAAATACAGTTTAAACATGCAGATAAATTTGTCTAACAATCCATTTATACGTGTATAGATTTAAAAAGACAAAAATAGACTATAAAAGACTGGGATTTAAAAATGCGTGTCAGTTGCCAAACGGAGATGATTGCAGAGTAATTTAAATATTTTGAATGATTTTATCCATTTTCTTTCTTTTAAAAAAAGCACATACTTCAAAGTATGGCAAATAATGTTGAGGGGAGTAGGGGAAGTGGGTTTTGCTGGCTTTTTGTAAAAGGAATTTCTTCCGTACTCTTACAGGAGTATCATATTTTTCAAAGACCTGCTGTCACGTGCAGCAGGCTGTGGCACGGTCAGTAGTGGGGTGCTGGGCTCTGTGCTGGGTTAGCAGCTTAGGCATCATAAAACCACATTGCTGTCAGGACTGCGCATGAAATTCCACCTCGGGTATATTATTTAGATTGTTTAGATGGATCTTCAAGAATTTAGTAAGATCCAAACCACTCTGTATTTGTCAGTTCTGTAGGGGTAAGGAATTCAGTTTTGATACACACATAATTAGGATTTATATGGGTATTAAATAGAAAGTTCACAGTTATTTTTGGTTATGAAATACTTGAAAAATTTGGCTTATGTACAGTACACTGGTTTCATATTTACTTTTACAGTGAAGCGGGAGACCTGTGCAAAGTTTGAATGTCTTGATATTCTGTTTGTAAATTTCAAGTGTTACTGTATACATCAAGTATTCATGTTGCTGATCTGTTTTTTGAACTTGCAAATGAGGTTGACTTCTAAAAAGTGAGTCAAACTGCTGTTAGGTAAACAGTGTTCCCTTGTCTACAGCAAGAGCAGTGGTGGTGTGTGTTGTCACCGTGAGTCTTCTAATGGTGGGCAAAGTGAACTTGTGGTTGGGTCCTTCACAGGAGCTGCTCCGTGGGGGCACGCGTAGTGTCTCTGTGAGTCACCAGTTTTACTTTCTTTAAACCTATGTATCTATTAGGGATTTGATTATCTGTTTCAGAGTTTTTCTGCCTCAAGCAGTACCAAATTTATTGTGTTTTAGATGGTGTAAACATAGAATATTTCACATTCCTATTGCCTTCCCTTTAATATGTGGGCTAGAAGTTGTACGTAGTCATCCAGCACACTGATACCTTGGCAAGCGTAAGTAGAATTGATGTTACCCCTTTCCAAGCATAGTTTTAGGAAGACTGAGCTTAATGTTTTTACCTATTTCTACATGGATAAATATTTGAAATCAGAATAAGATAACAAGAGATGAATGAACCAGCTTTATAATTCTTATCTAGCAAGGTGTTATATTCAGTCTTCCTGACTTCAAACCGCTTAGTTCAGTAGTATCTTTATCATGGAATTGTTCACGTTTTTTTCACGAAATTTTCACATAGGGTCTCAGTTTTGCTCATAAAACAAAACTTATTCAGTGATAAGCCTAGCGATATTGTAAATGCTATAAAAAGTCTAGAAAAATGTCCTTAGGTATAATATTGAAACTTGAACTTTTTCTGTTGTCATGGCAAATACTGCTATTAAACATTAATAAATTTTATTAAGATAAATATGTTAGAAATGGCAAATGGAGCATCAGGTTGGAAAGGAGAAGGAAAAGAAATATCATTACTCTTGCTTTCAAGTTACCATGGCAGTAATTGTGAAATAATACCGTGAAGTGTAAACCAGAGGACAATGTGTGGAGAATTTTAACGATAAAAAAGATCTTGTCTAAATTTTACTTCATATTTCAGTTTCAGTAACAATCATCCTAAGGTATTTTTAAGATAGCTCCAGCCTATTAAGTCAAACCTGTAGTTGATTTTAGAGATACAGATTTCAGGAATTTTTCTTAGAATTATTGTGTCACAAGACAGTATATTTCTAGAATTTAGAGATGGGGAATAAAGACTATAGAAGGTCTTGATTACTTTAGATGATTTTTCAGTGCTTTGGGTTTTTTATATGTATTTTAAGAGTGGGATATGATTTACATCTAGAAACTGGGCATAAGTTTAAAAATGTATCAACTTCATGTGAGAATGAGATTTACTTTTCAAAACTATTATTTTACCATAAATAGTCATATTTTCAGTCGATCTGAAAATTTAGAAAAGTTGCCTGCTGTTCATTTTGTTTTGAAATACATTACAAAGGAATAGTTCTCATAAATTGAGCTGTCAGAAAGTAACAAATCCAGTAGAATACACACACACACAGAGATAAATAATGATTGATTTTCACGGGTGTGCCTTTTTGGGCACAAGACACACCGTAAGTACATAGTCACCAGATGGAAGAAAAGTGCAGGCTTTTCATTTTTAAAAGGTGCATCATAAATATGTTTTCCTCTAAAATTCAAGTGCTATGGGGTTGTATTTGGGCAAGATACCAGATAGGTTAGCAAAAATAAATAAATCTATGACAGACTCTTTCCTGGTAGTATTTCTTCCTAAATTCGTCTGTGAATAAAGTTTAATTTTACAGCCTGAGGTCTCTTGTCAGCAGTGGAGTTCTGTACCTGTAGGAATAAGTATTTTCCTTTTTTTTTTTTTTTTCCTTTTTTATTTTTAAGGTATCAAATGGAGATGTAAAGGAAGGTAGCAAAGTTGCTGTCTTCAGTGACATTGTACACTCGCTACTTTTTGTTTTACTTGAACTTCAGTTTGGACAGTGTAAGAATGTGTTTGCTTTGTGAGATTGGAATAGAGCGTAAGCATTTCTGCTTTATATTTGTCTTCATCGTGCCTGTTCTGCTTTTGATTTCAGTTAACCACGCTAAATTGCATAGGCTGTGATTTCCCTTTACTGTTGTTGAAAATAAAGCACGGTGTGGCTTCTTCCACCAGGTTGCAATCAGAGACTATTTTTGTTCTGTAGTTAATTATGGATTTCATGCACAGCAATAAGGCTTCCAGAGAGTGATATTTTTCTGATGGTCAGGAATATTTTAAAAAATGCCGTAGTTATTACAGAGGCTTATAAGCCTTTCACAAACATGGAGACACACACAAACTTTTTTTTTAAGTACTAAAATGGAGAAACTGCTTGAGTCAGTAGTAACATCCAGATTCAGTGGAACTAGGTGATGAATTCAAGCAATTAAAAATTACGAAGAGCCCAGTTCTACTTCCTTGACTTAATGTGCTTACAGTATTTTTTTAGATATATAAGAACTTCAAAATGTTCTTCTCTCAGGTGTTCCCCCCAAAAAACAGCATACCTCCAAACCCCAGGAACTCTGGAAAATCCTCTTGCTTTGCATTTGCACCTTCAATTTATTTAAAAGATATTTTATTCTCAGGAGAGGCAAACAGTTTAGTGTACCTGAACTTGAGTAGCTACTCATTTATGTATCTGCATCTTGTTAGAAAAGATAAAACACCGGACTAGTTGAATATTTAGATCCTTTTTTTCATATAAGTAAGTTGTAACTTACATGAGGATTTGTCTCTGACTACTAATTAACCTGAATCTCATGACTCTGTACTCTAACGGTAGAAATGTATTACAGCAAAGTGAAGGGAGAGGCATATGTGGCACATCACTGCTGCTTATTTGGAGAGTTATTTGTTTGCTGCTGAGAACTTGCACTATTTCATGATACTCCAACAAAAGTAGCATAATTTCAGTGAATAATGTCATTTAGGATGAGACTCAGTATCTTTGAAGAACGGCTGCCGCGCAGGAGTGAGTCTGTTAAGAACATGACGTTTAGATCTAGCTCGAACTGTGGCTCGCTCCTTTTGTACTGTTTTACGTGACTTGGATGTTTTCATGTTGGCATCAAGTGTTCACCTTTTTAAACTGACCCTTCTGACCAGTGTGCACTCTGGGATTGTAATCCTGGGGATCCTGGGGACTGCACTTCACCTCTGGCCTCTGCTTTTTCATGACCCAGCCTTTTAAGTTAATTCCATTTTGACTTCTATATTTGAAAGTATGAGCCTTTTCCTTCATGCTAGTTCTTTCTTTGAGCCAGAACAGGAGGTAGTATTTACTAGAGGAAGATGTTAAGAATGGCGTTAGGTATTTTAATGTATTTTCTTTACTCCTAGTTGTATTTTCAAGATGTCTCCATCTCTCCAGCAAGTATCTGTAATTATGAAACCAGGTAAACCAAACTCACCACAGTCATGTCACATCTTAGCAGGACTTCTGTTTCCCTGGATTTTAGACTAGTCGGAACAGAGCGTTTTACCAGGTCTGTGTGGTGGCTGTGGTTCTCTGATCACAGCCCTTCTGAATAGAGTGACTTGAGGATGGTCTTCAGAGGTGGAAAACTGGAGTCAGAGAAGAGCTCAGTCTTGAGATGGGTTACAGTCTGTGAATTGTCAATAAAATGAAGCTTTACAAAGAACATACGCATGGATGCTGACCATCTTTTGTACAGGCAGTAGGTACAGTTGTTTGTCCTATAGGAGGAGAAACTTTGTTCATCAAGTTGTGCCAGAATTAAAAAGAAGCAATCTTCTTGAATGAGTAACTGCAAATAATAAACACGAACCACATTATACAGCTTTTATTACCTCACACGCTCTTCCTGTAGCAGCTGTTAACTACTGAACAGTGAAAAATAGACTAGAGCTTAAGCCTGTTTGTATCTTAATGTTTCTTCTAATTAATTATTATGATTCAGACCTGGGGCAAAGTGTTCTGAAAAGGGGAGGCAGTGCAGTAATTCTGCTTTCATTCATTTTCACCTATGCACAGCTGAGCAAGCACTGAACAGAATTCTATCCTGATATTGAAATGAAGTATTTTGCAATGGTAGAAGAATGGTGCAGGGGAGGACCACTCTTCTACGTCGTCGAGTCCCGCCCTGCTTCCTGAAAGGATCATCTTTAAAAGTGTCATTTGTGCTAGACATCCAGGTAATCTTCAACAGCTGTCAATGAGGGAAGTTCATTAACTCCCTAGACTACGTGTTCTGGCACTTAGCTAACTTTACTGTCTTGAAAAGGTTTGGGGTTTTTTTTTGCTACACAAATGCATATCTCCCATGCTGCAGATGACCTTAGTGTTTCATGTTCTTGGTGGACCTGAAGAAAAAGAGGTTCCCCTTCTCCCTGCAGTGATCTTCTGTGACAGAGATTCTGATTCAGACCATGGGCTTATGTCCCACACATGTTTTAATTTCTGTATTCTGGTTCAACCCTTCCTAGTTACTGCTTGGTTTGGGAATCTTTACTTTTAATCTAAGACATGCTTTTCTGAACACTTTGTGTTTTAATGAAAACATTGAACTCAAGTAGTTTGACTAATGATTAGGAGCCAAATATTGGCCATAATTTGCAATATAAAAAGGATTATATGATTATTATTGTAAGACATTATTAGACATTTTAGACTGATTCTCACAGCTGACTGGAGTTCTCTAAGCTGCCTGTTGGACTTTATGAGGCAGAGGTTATGAGGTTTATTTATTATTTTACTGAATTCACTGGAAAGTTTTATTAAGCTCCTACATTTGTAAAAGTGTGTATATGTAGATATGTGTGTGTGAGCATCTGTCTCATAAAAAGATGAAAGTTAAATAGTTTTGCTGATAAACTCAAGAGCTGATTAGCTCTGCCTGCTCTTGGTTCACATCATTTCTCAGGATAATTACTGCTAGGGACGTTGATCCTGTCAGTATAACCTCGCAGGGCAGGTGTGGGGAGAGAAGAAATGCAAGACAAGCATTTGGAGGACAAGTCTCTTGGAAGAAGGGCTGCAAGATGATGCTAGCATCGTACTCTACTTGACCAGTTTAGCATCTCTGCACTTAGAAGGGGGCATATCAAGAAGATCTGAAGGACTGTTCTTGGATAACCTTCCAACCTGTGTTATCCCATGTTCCTGTGCTGGGTGGACCTGGCAAGCAATAGGTTATTTCAGTGACTCAGAACTGAGGGTACAGCACAACAGCGATAAAATGGAAAGTGCTTCTACACTTTTGGGAGACATTTACCTATGGAAAATGATGCAAATCTATTCAAGAAATTTGTAGTAAGGTCTATTTAGGTCACGAGCAGCTAAGTGACTAATACAAAATACTGATGTGTGAGTCATTGGCTAGTCTGTAGCTCGACTTACCTATACAGGAGAACAAGAAAAGTTAAGGGTGTCAACTTCAACTACTCATACACTGTGAATCCTTGACTCGGGTATGCCATCTTCTTGGGCTGTTCTTATTTTCCTCAGGTTTTAACACTGCAGAGGAGCCAAGGGCATTGTGCCCGTTAAGATAACAGAAGACAAAGATGGATGAGGAAGCTGAGACTGTTGCAGGGAATTCTCTTTAAAAATGGCAGTTAGGATGTATATGTTTATCTCCCCAAATCTTTATGTCTGCACAGGATAAAGATAGCGAAATTCTGACTGGATCCAGGAATTTATTTTTGACACTTTTTCATTGAGGATGGGGAGAAGGGTTAGGTAACTAAAAATATTTTTTTTTTTTTAGTTTTTTTAACAAATTGACAGATTTTATGGATATTTTAAGAAAACTGGAAATATGGAAAAAAAAGGAAGGAAGATCATTACAATTTTGGCATACTTAATTTTGACATTTTAAAAGGAATCATCCTTTTTTTTTTTCCCCAGGGAGAAATTTCCTTTCTGTTTTCCTCTATGATGTAGAACTGCAAAAACTTTTGGATTTAACTTCAGTTAGTAACAAATGTTTTATTTGATCTTTCAACATTGCAGATAGTAGACTGTATTTTTGTTTAAAGGAACAAATTCTAACTTGCAATTGGAGTTAACAGCGTTGACGTGTTCTTCTCTGTGTCTGTAGTGAGCACGATGTGAAGGTGTAGGCTTAAATTTACACAAAGGAAGATATAGATTAGGCATTAGAAAGGCTTCCAGATAGTAAGAATACTTAATATTTAATTAGATGAGTTAGGAAGATTGTGGGATTTCTGTCACTGGAAGCTTTTAGGAGAGGTTTAGAAAGCAAATGTCAGAAAAATGCAGCTGTGTGCCTTTGTATGTAAAGATTTACTATATAATTAATTTATAACTGACAAAACTTACTCTTATTTCTCTGCATTTCTTTTACTCAAATAGAAAGCCTTTATCAAAAACCAAACTTACTTCCCATTCAGCAGGTGGATCTCTTTTGTATTTCTATCAAAAATTCTTTTTTAAACAAAGTTCTGAGTCTGACCTCTAGCTACTTTTAAGCATCTGTGAAGTAAGGCCATGAATCAATATTATAAATATTTTCATACAAAAAGAGTCAGAAAATACTAGACTTCGGCAAAGTTTCTGATAAAATCTTGGATCTTCCTTGCTCCCAACTCTCATCTGAAGTGTTTCATCTTATAACAGCGTGATTGCTGGTGGAACTTGTATGTAGTTCACCACTTAGTTTTGAGAAAAATTTTTGGTCTATATTTATGGAAGCACTGGTCAAGCCAGATAGATATAATATACCTAGAATTGGATATATTTGAAGAATTGGTTGTATATGAACTTTTGTAATGTCTATATTACATACGAGGGCTTCTGTTATTTCTTTAGTGTTGCCTTTAGAATTGAAAACAGAAATGTGTATCTAAACTATTTTGAAATATTTTTGCTTCATTTCTAGAAGGCAGTTTTTTCTTGTGACAACTGCACAGACCTTGCTGTCTTCTGTTAATGATGTAACAGGAAGGTTTATGAGTAAGAAGCTTATTGGGCAGAACATATTAGGGCAGTTGAAACTTATTTTTACTGTTTAGGAAGTGTAAGAGTGCCTTGGGGCCAGAGAGGCTCTGTTGTGCTGGTTTCTCTGTAGTAGTGTACGCATTCTGTACAGGAACCAACAGCTTCTGTCAAAAAAAAGAGCTTCACATGAGGAAGCAGTCAAAGTTAAAACAATGTGTTCCTAACCAGTCAATGCCCACAATGGGTTCTTGTCTTGGGAATTTTTGTTTACAAACTAAAATTGAAGTTGCTTGATTCATTGCAGGTGTTGTGAGAAGGATAAGCGTGGTGGACATCATCTTTTCTCCATTCTTTTTTTTGTTTGTTTTCTTTTTTGTTTGGTTTTTTTTGTTTGTTTTTTGGTGGTTGTTGTTGTTGTTTTTTAAGCTACCAGAGCCAACAGGTAGTTTGACATAGGACAGAAGATTGTGTTAGAGGGAACTGAAATCAAATCTGTGAAGACAGTACTCTGCCACTTGTTGTGGAAAATATATCTTCATTAAAGATGGAGAAGGATCCATAGGAAATAAAGTCCCAATGTGATCCAGGCTCCTTTTTGGTACGACACAAGCCCCTGTTGTGTCTAACAATAATTTTTCTAATTAGATTTACCTTTTTCTGGACAGACAAATAGCAAAACATACTATTCAGCTTAGAAATTTTGTCATTTTGAAGGAAGCAATGCTACTATTAAGTTCAAAGAAAACGGTAGTTTTAGAATAGACGATAGCAAATAGGAAACTGATATAAAAACATTAAATAGTATTTTGTAATATCTGTATTAAAGAAATAGCTGCCAAGATACTTATTACTTGCAGGCATTTCAAACTTGAACGGGTTGATAAAGAACTTAATATTTTCATATGCTTCAGTGTAAAGCCATCTGTCGCAGTGACAGAACAAAGTGTGGAGAACAAGAACAAACGTATGTTTATGGAAGTGCTCCATGAAACGTTAACAAGACAGACATGAGATACACAGCAGTATCTTGTAACAAACGGGCAAGGGATTTGAAAAAACATGGCAATCCTCCTCAATATTTACAATTATGATTTCTTTCCTAATTTCTCTTTGTGTAGAAGTGTTAAAAAACAAAAGTCTGTCAATGCAGATGGTGAGGGAGACAGGGAGACTGTTTACATCCACCTTTTGTAGTTTTCAATGTTTCTGTTCTCTTTCCTTGCAGTTTTAAGCTTATATCTGGCAACATCAATATATATATTATACCTGATTTCATGTATCTGCTGGACTTTTTAGTGCAAATTCAACAGCCTCAAACACTCACAGGAGCTGAACTTTACTAGTACCTTCTTCCCATCCCCCGTTTCGGACAGATTTTTTTTCTTGACTGCACAAAAGAATGAATCACGTTAGAGTGTTTGAAGTTTGGAGTTGATGTAGCGTGACTTTTAACCTGTCATACCCCAAATATGGGACACAGTGTGGGCTAGTAGGAGATAAAAAGAGATTATAAGGGAAAAAATGGTACTGAGACATCAAAAAGAAAGCAAGTGTTCAAGAAAAGTTACTTTGAATCTTTTGTCAATGGTATTGCAACAAGAAAAATCTAGTTCTGAAGAGTCTGTATGGCTGGGTTTTCAGTTACAAGGTATAAAGGATATATTTTACAGTGATTGTTATCTTCAGGTCTCCATTCTGTCTGCAGGTTTGGGTGACTGGGAGAAAGGGTTGTATTAGATTGTGCCTTAGCAACACAGTGAGTTTTCTAGGAAGAGTATTTTATGGTTTAAAATGATTCCTCCAAAAAAGATGTGCGTGGAAGGGTCCCGGGGAGGGTTATGGTGTAACTCCCTCCACCGTTCAGGCATGAATACTGTTCTCTAAGCAGGACACAGCGTGGTGGGCCAGTTCCTTGGCTGGAATGGGAGCATTCTGCGTCGGTGTGGGAAAGGACAGACCTGATTATTTTTTAATGAGAGTTTTAGGTTTTACTCTAGTAATCTGTTTTCTTAATGAGCTTCATAAACATAGTGTGGATTAATTTTCGTCAGCCTTCAACAACTGAAGCCAGTGGAACGCGGAGGTCGGAATAAACAAATACGCTAGCAACGTCACCCTGGGACAACAAACACCAGAAGTGTTCTTGTATTGACAGTGCTGTCATTCTGCAGTAACTGGTAATGATCATATAATTTCATTTTTGGTCAAATAGTCTGGAAGTTTCAAATGTATTGCATTGTGGCATCTTTCAGCTGTATCACGTTGTCCTGTGAGATCCTTAAAGGAGCAAGCAAAATGTCAAAGTCTCAGTGTTTGAGCTTTTATTTGTGTTCCGATAAATGTGTGAGTTTCCAAATTTGTACTTGGCAGCAGTGACACCTCGTGGCTCATACGAAACCCCAGCTCTGTTTCAATCTTGAGCAGTAAATAGCTAAAACCCACGCAATTTTATCAAAATAGTCAAATCGCATTATGTAAATAAGCATTTCCAAGATTTTCAGTGTTCCTCTCTAAATGAAGACAGAGAACCAGGTAGAGAGAAATGCAAGTCCTTGGTCAGACTTGGCTTCTGTAACGTCTCTTTTAGCTCTGGCAGAGCAGGGCGCTGGGTAGCGGGTACCTCAGATGAAGGTGTGTGGAACTGTCCCAGAGGCAAATCTGCTGTGACTCCTCAGAAAGATTTGATGTTTTGTGTTGAAAGGATGAGTTTAATCCTCAAGGCAACTGGTTTTAGACATCAGGGTATAAAGATTTAGTTCCACTTTGAAGACCTCTTAAATTTCTGTGAGTATTCAGCTTTGGCAACACGCTCTGACAATGACTCTTACCCTCACCTGTGTGTTCAGAAAAATCCCAGCAGGTTGGATTGCTGGGAGGGGAGATGTCCTCCTGCTTTTCTGTTAATTTTCATTGCACATTCCAGTGCTCTTTTTTCTGAGTACTGAACTTTCTAGTTCTCTCTGCCATCTGTTGGTATTTATTTTGATTCTCTTTTTAATTTCCTTTAAAAAGGAGCAGCCTTAATGTTATTTCTCTGGTTTTCTTATGAGAATTTTTGGGTCTTTTAACCAGTTCCATCTTCTGCTGTTTTCATCAGCGTTCTCTTGGAGACTCTGCATTTACAGCTTTCATACATGCCTAGCCTTTGTGCAACTGAAACAGGCCTGTCTTTATTGCAAATTATAGTACAAGTTCCTAGTAGGATATCACATACCAGTAATTGTTTTATTCTGCTAAAGAGTCCAGACTTCTTGTAAATAACATTTACAAAGTATTTGTGATGCTGCTGAGATTTTCTGTAACTGCTAACAACAGAGAAAATGACAGTGAGTGTTTCTTGTGCTGACAGTTTCTTTGTCGAAGTACTGTCTCTTTCCTATTGTATTGCTTCCAAAATATGAATGTTAATGCATTTGTAGCCATTTGAGTTGTCCAAACATTTATATGCTACCTAACTGATAAAAATTTTAAAAGCTATTTTTTGGTATTAATGAGTTGGCTTTTCTTGCTCAATAGGCTGTCACCTCAATCTATTTGACTTTTATTTTGATGAAAATGGTAAGTAGTCATATGATTATATCGTAATGCTGCTTAGCATCAAATAATTATGAAAATTATTGTCTAATCTATTCTACATACCATTAAGATTGGCGTTAGTAAAACCAACATAAGGATTTGTTTCGTGTATTGATGTTGGTTTCTGTAGAAGTCAGAACTACTGGGAGAATGTTGAATATAATGTTTCATCCAGTAGTACTGCTTCTCAGAACATAAAACAGTCAAGAAAAAATGAGAAACGTGCACAGTCCTACCAGACTGTGTCAGTACTGCGAGTGGGGTTTGCGTCTCTTTGCTGTGGAAGCTCGCAGTGTCCTTAGAGAAGGGGCTGACCCCGAGCAGATCGGCGTCCCGGGACACGTTGCTGCCAGCTCTGCTGTTAACGGTTGTGAGCAGGAGCACAGGCAAACTACAGACTAACGTGGGGTTTGTCCTCTCCACCTCTACCTGCACTCTCTCCTTTCAAAACGTTACAAAGCCCTGCCACTTGTCTTCCAGACAGTAACGTTTTTTTTTGTTGTGCTTGTTGCTATATGTTCTTTCTGTGTAACATTGCACATCTTTATTTGATTTCATGTTAATACTAGTTCCCAACTGCCAAAAATTTATTAAGTAGTTGGGGACAAAGTATTAAATTTTCTTCCTAGAGAAGACTGGTTTTATGGTAGCTTTGGGAATACTGCACTTACTGTGTTGCCTGTTGACCCCAACTATTCCACAGCAGATACTACTGTGAAGTGCTTTTCCCCCTCTGATGATGATTGCCGCTGCTGGTTTTGTGGCACTTCACACAGTTGCTGAGTACTGATTTGCTGAGCGTGCCTCTCAGGGGTGGTCAGGGAGAGGGTCTCAACGTGCTTACCAGGCACAGGTATAAGATAAAGCAGTAGCAGTTTGGGTATGGACAGAAAGAAAAATTGAGGTACCTTAAGCTACTCTGCTGGGAAGAGGGGAGGAATACACCAAGAACCGTAGGTGCTCGGGTGGTGGCAGAGAGATTGGGAGGGATACGTGTGTTCAAAACGGCATCCTTGCGCATCTGCGTTATGCCTGGATCACAACACAAATACCTCTCTTCCTTTAGAAACGTAGATGTTGGTGGTCCTTCCCTTTTATCTTAACTTCACATTGTAAGTAAGGTTGTGAGTCACATCTGATCTCAGAGAGGTGAGTTGAGAATAAGCTCCTTAAAAATTGTGAGGAACTTGTAGAGCTGGGCCTCTAACAGCTGAATTGTGGTTCATTGTCCTTCTGTCACCTGTTGCTGGACCCTTGCTGATGGCACTGAATTTCAGGTAGAAAGGAGAAATAATTTGAAAATGCTCCCTCCTCCCTAAAGGAATAAATGCCAAGTGCAGAGCTACTGATTGAAAAGGTATCTCTGAGGAGTAACAGCAGCTAATCCTTAGGATGTATTTAGCTGACTTCTCCTGTCTTTCACTGGTAAGTGCAGTGAGAGGTAAGTTTCTTGTTTGCCATACGTTACCTGGTTCTTCACTTACGCCAAGGTAGCTCCTTTTTTCTTCTGCCTTGAAAGGTGACACACAAATACGCTTTATGGAGAACACCATTGTAGTACTTAAAAAGAACTTCTTGCCAAGAATAAAACAGAACTTCGAAGTTTTAGTGTGGAGACACTGGTTAAATAGTTTCTCTCTTGTACTTCCATCGCATAGCATGAGATCTCTTGGCTGGCAGGGATAATAGAGGGATTATTTTCTCCTCTTTAGCAAAATGATGTGTTCCTAAAGTAATTTGCTGCAGCGCAAATTATAACTGCTCTGTTTGTTGTGACAGGACTGTAATCATCTTCTGTTACTGGTCACCTCTCTAACAGCTTATTGGTTCTCAATGCTGTCAAGTGGAAGTACAAGAAGAAAGAGGAGCTTTTTTTTTTTTTCTTTAGTTGATGCCAAGGCTTTTGACTTTTACATATTGTATTCTCTGTTGCATTTAGAAAATAATTTGGTGATTATTGGAATTATTTTTACATCATAGAATAATTGATTGAAACATGAAAGCTACTTGGAACATTAAAAAGCATTTCTTGTAGGCTAATTTATCTATTATGCTGTTTCTGGGAGACATTTTAAAGTATCGCTTCAAGTCTACATGATGTATCTACATAATTAACGTAGATGAAGAAGAAAGTAAAAAAGGAAGGTTCTTTTAAGTAAGATAGGCAGTTAAAAGTTCGTTCAATTGCAGTCTGAGACCTTGCGGGGGTGAGCGAAGGGTATTAGGTTGTAATAGATACAGGTAAAGACCTATTTTGGTGCAATTTTTTTGTATTTTTCATCAGCATCTCCCATGTGGGTCATGATTCCAGTACACAGCCTTGTAATCTCCTGCAGTGGCAATGATTCAGCTTAAAAATCAATAGGGCATGAGGTGTTTCAAGTTCTCATTATTGTAATGTGTCAACATCACTTCAGTGACCCCAGAGCCCTATGCTGGCTGATTTGTTCCCTGATTTATTGTGCAATCTTGTAGGGCAAACTATAATTTCACTTGCAACCAGAAACTCTACTTTTATGGTTTGTGTCCTGGTCTCCAGTCACTGGGATGTGCAGAGATAATCAATATCTGTGTTTGCTGCTGAAGGTTGAATGAAGTTGTCAGGCGGCTAAATTACAAAGAATACAAACAAAAGAACATCATTATGGCTAGGCAGACCAGGAAATGTGTTTGTTTAAATTTCAATTCCCTGTCAACTCAAGAAATGTTTTTATTGCTTTGCACTGTCATAATTTATATTCCCCAATGTGCCTAGAAGATTCAGATCTTAAATTTTGTAGTTGTAATTACTTACTGTGCTACTTTAAGTTTTCTTCTCTGTATCTGTCCAAATTTAATAACATGATGAACAGAAAACTAATTATTTCAGTTGCTCAAACTTGATAAATTTACTGTGGCTTTAATGCCTAACAGGTAAAGCAGTGCTGTTAATTTTTGAGTCCTCATCTTCCACCCCTCCCAGTTTTGATGTGTCTTTACATGATCAAAGTGCTGCAACTATAAACTACGCAGCAATGTATTCTGTATCAGTTGAGCCAGGGCAATATTTTACCTGTTGATATATTTGGAATTTGTGTCTCAAGTAAAACTGAAGTAGCTTAGCACCACCAGAAGGTCTTAGGACTTTCCCTGCATTGACATGTGCACCGGACGTGCTCAGCTGCTAATTAGGCTTTAATATAGCAATCTTGAGGCCAAATATCTAACGTGGCACAAAATGATATCTGTTTAACTTCAATTCTTCATTTTTTATTGAACAGAGTTTTGTCTCCAAGAGGTATTAATGTGTGTTGAGGGACTGTTATTTTATTCTCACCTATTTAATTAAAAAAAAAACAAACAAAACAAACAAAAAAACCAGTACTTCTAGTATAAACAATAATACAGAGCAAGAACATAATGGTCTGGACAATATGCTTCCTTAACATTTTCTCTCCAGTCTGTATCAGTAGTTCCTTGGCCGTGATAAAGCTGCATGACAAAGTACATGTGGCAATAGTTTCCTGCGTTTAACCTGAAGAAATGTAAAAGCCTATAAAATAAATGAAATCACTGCTGAATAAGAGAAGTGCATGGTTTCTGAGACAAATTTAATACTATTTTATATTTTGAAGTGGAGCTCAAGATCACCACTTCTATGACTCCTTCACGGATGTCATTTCTGTCTTCGATGCCTGAGCTCCTCATTACTTTAGGAGTCGTTGGCTGTGTGGTTGCTCTGTTCTTACCCCCTTCCCAAGCCAGGCAGCATTGCCTCCGCGTAGAGAAAGGACAGATGGATACCTGCTCCATCCCAGAGTGTTAATCTTTGTGTTTTGGCAGGTATTATTTAATGAGTGTCACCAACGTTGAGATTCCAACATTGAAATCCGTGGAGTCCTGCATGAGAAACACGTGCATTCCTGCATTTGGACATCACTTTCTGGGTTCAGTTGGATTGCTACAGCATGTTAGCAGATTGTCCGTTAAGTGAAAAATGTCCAGTGTCTGGAAAAGCACAAAGTAGGAGAAAGCAGACCATATTTTAAGTTTCCTGAAAAACTGATGAGTGGACAATATTTTTCTGGTACACATAATAGAACTTTCACTTTAACAGTTGTGAGCTCACAGTTGACCTAATGAGAAAACATAAGGCAGCATGTTAATATATGTGAGCCTTCAATTAAATAACTCTGAAATTAGGCATTTTTAATAGTTATATGAAACAATAAGATCCATATTTACCACCATATGTAATACAAGTAAGAGAATATTCAGAATTTGAAACGGATGTCTCAAATTCAAGGTCAGAAATTTTCTAACTAATTTTCATAGTTGTGTAACAGCAATTTTGCAGTTAGATTAAAAAAACGTTTATTATTTTATTGAGGGGATTAGTAAGTTAATAATTCTTAATAATCATTGGGGGTTTGTTGTCCTCTGTTTTTTTCATCTAAGCCATCAGTTTTAATTACAGTCTCTCAAACTCATTTTTTCTTAAGCTGTGTCCTTGTCATCTGGGAGCACGCTACAAAAATCTTTAATACTTTTAAAAATCTCACTTGCAAAACTATTGATTTGTACGTATTATTATTATTCGGTAGGCTGTTATTATTCAATCTCGAAGGAGAGGTGGATGTCATTAGTGAACGTAGTGCCTGTACAAATTCACGCGTGGTGTTGAAAACAGGTATGCTTGACTACAGTAAGAAATTGTGCACAGATCTCAGATGCTTCCTGAAAACTGGTGTTAGTAGCCCTAGTTCACTGTGAAAAGAAGTTTTTTAATGTGGAAGTGTCTCATAATCATTTACTAAGCTGATCTATTTAAAGACTTTTCCATGAAATTAAATTAATTGTCAGGGGGTTGGCGCAGCTTTAAAAAGTTAACATTTATGGCCTTATACATCACAAAAAGGTACCAGTCTTTTCTGCATGAGAATTTGACCTATATAACAGAACAATCTGGCGTAATGCGGAGCAGGGAGAGGAGGGAGAAGGTGGGCTGTAGCAAACCTTTCAAGTGTCGCACAGGCCATGGAAATCTATGGAGCTGCTGGAAGGGAGATAACCTTTGCAAATGAATTGGTCTGCTCTGCTTCCTGTGATGTGTAATTCATTTCACATTCAAGTGTCCCACATTCTGGAGGACAGGACTGTTTTTAAGTATCGCGTCTAAGCTGCTCATATATCCCTTGAAATTTTATTTAAAAATAAAGGGTAATAAATAAATGGAAGACTTAGAAGGAAGTTCTCTTTCTTGTTGTTATTTTTGGAAAAACCTCCTCATCATCAGTATAGTTTTTAAAGTTTAAAGAAAAAGCCTTTGTAGTATGGCCTTTTATTTTCTTTTCCCTTTTGCTGATACCCACTGCCCCATCACCCAGGGGTTTCAGAGTATACAGAGTATCACAGAGTTGGTTATTTTAACTCCCTCTGAATACTTCTGGAAAGTAGAGACAAATGTTGAGTTGCTACAGAGATCCCCCTCTACTCTTTCCCACGGGTCGGTCAGACCCCAGGGAGCACACGGCAGGGTCACCAGCAGCGCCTGAGTCCCGTCCAGGGTAAGGAGTGATGGGAGGGCGAGCTGTGGCTGTCACAAGGCTGCAACCAGTGCAGAGCAGAAAAGAGAAAAAAGTTATTTTTCATCACTTTGCTCAGTCGTTTCAGTTATATTTACACCGCTGTTACACTTGACATCTTGTTAACTGTTTCTGATACAAACAGCGTGATTATTTCATATTCTATCACAAAACAGACTTAATTTAATTCATACAGTCAAATAAAAGCTACAGCACTGTTCAGCTGAATTCCAGGCAGTTTCATTGAATTAATAGATTTTCTTTCATTTGGAAAATCCCCTGAGATGGAAATTTTACTGGGATGAGACTTTGAGTTGTAGTGTTCCCCCTAAGTTATGGCAGGCTGGTCAGACCACCTTCTGCTGGGGTTTTGTCGTACGCTGCTGTAATTAGGTGAGGAAAATGGAGACTTGTGTAGTGGTCCTGTGAATATTGGTGCTAGTGAGTCATCCAAGTGTAATGTCATGGAGATCTGTAGGGGAGAAAAAGCATTTTTAAACTTTTTTTTTTTCTTTTTTTTTAAAAAAACCCAACTTTGTACTGTTAAGTACCTGCTGGTCCTGCCACTGTAGGTAGGTGCAGCAAAACCAGCGTCCTCCTGCGTCACCTTTTGCGAGCTGTGAAGCTCGGTGTTTCCGAAGCACTCTGAAAAGCGATCTCTTAGAGGGATGTGTGTGTAAAATACTGCCGCTCCTACTGAAGCTTGGACAAACTCTAAAACCTCTGTGGCTGTAAAAATTACTGAGTGCTGCAGAAGCTGCTCAAGTGCTGCTTTACCAAATCAGAGACGCTGTGCTCAATCGCAATGAAAGAGAGAGCTCCCGCGGTGAGGGACAATTTGCTACAACAGCATCCCAGTGAAGGTTGTACGTAATGTCTGTCATGGTAGGGAAAAAAGCCAAATTAAGCTTTTTTCAAAGTGAAAATATACTGAGAAATAACACAAAGGTTGTGAAGATACTGTAAAGGAAAACAGTAAAATCCATGTAGTGGAAGAGTTGTGTGAATGTTGTTAGAGAAGTGGACATCAGGATGCCAAGTCACATTTTGTGTATCACTAATGGAGAGCACTTTCCTTGTGTCATCTTGTTTTTCCATGGCTTTGCAGCATCTCACCTTAGTTATCACAGCTCTTATCTAGATGGATTTTTTTTTTTTTTAATAATTTGTTGTGAAATGAATGGAAAGGTCAACAGCAGTCATAGCACTGATTTGATGATGGGAGGTGTTTACTTTTTTCTTAGAGCAACTAACATTTGGAATTTTTCCCAGACAAAGTTTACATGTATGAGGTTTCATAAATAAGACTCACCAACCTTTATACTGAAATATTCCATGTACATACCAATTACATTTCTCTTATATTGATTCTTTAATAGTACAGTTGATGCAATTTGAAATTGTAACTGGTGTGTCCTTTGCCTATTACTGAGGAAATATTTGCGTTTGAAAAAAAAAAAAGTATTGAGATAATTTTGTCATTGGATACCAAAGCCTGAAGAAAATATTGAAGGTTTGATAAGATCATATTCTTATTTGATATGAAATAGTAAATATCAGTGAGTGATTCTTAGCATAAAGTAATTTTGATCAGGGGATATGCTCAGTAAAATTGCTACTTTTTATTGTATAAAATCTTGGTAAATTAGTAAAGCATGTGCCAGTAAAGTAATACATGCTGTTCTGAGCTCCTGCAATTAAGCAGAGATTAGAAAGATGTCTGATTATAATGTGTCTGTCAATCAGCATAGACTTGTGTAGTTTCAGGTCCGATTCCACGCTGATTTTAGTTTAGCACTGAGCAAATACGGTTTTTCACCACGGTCACCTGAAGCCTGGTAACCCACCACGCAGCACGGGAGGGCAGGAACCCTTCTCTCCAAGGAGCTGAGCTCACGACTCAAGATCATGATGTGAGGTGGCCCTGGTGAGAAACTATGCTCGGTGACTTCTGTCCAGGTTCGGTTCTTTTGCCCGTAAGTGTATGACCTGGTGCTGTTCTGAGCTACTTTCTCTGTTGGTTCATTTTAGAGCGTTTTAAGTCAAACCACGCAGCCTTCTAGTGAAACAGATGGAAATGCTCGGATAATAATCTCCCAGGCCCACAGAGGCACTGGTGTGGGGTATTCAGAGAGGTACTTAGCAGCGTATCTCCTGTTGAGAAGATGGGTCCTTGGGTCCTGCTTGTTTGGATGTTTTTTCTGCCCACTCCCGAGCTCTTGAATCTTCCAGTTTGCAAGCATGTTAAATTAATGAGGTGAAATTTAGGTGGGTTTTGTTATTTTCCTCTTTCGCTGGGCTGTGGTATTATAAAAACACAATGAAATAGTGGTTTGTGTACAGTAACTGTGTTCAGTAAAAGTGGAATCTGGAAGCATTACCAAGTTGAGCAGAGGGGCATATGTTTCAGGATGGGAACTGAAATGTTCATTTTTAACAGGTTTCCTTGAAACTAGATTCACACCGGCATCCAGATTTTCCTAGAAACAAGAATGCCAGAAAGCTGCAGTGGGGGCTGGTGCTCGTTTGGAGCTCTTCAGTCCCTGGGCAGAGACAGAAGGGCAGGGAGCCTGGAGACGCCTGGCTCTTGCCAGGCAGGGACCTGCACGGTAGTGCTGCGGGGCCAGGCTGGGCGTGAACAGGGCTTTCAGTCTTGACAATCCCACGTACTCTCCGAGTAAGTACTAATCTGAACTTGAGGTTCACCTTTGTAATATTACAGTCGTTTTGCCTTAATATGCTTTGTCCTGATCTGTCTTCTTTGCTGGCCAGTTATCTACAGCAAGTGGAGAGCTGTCTCCAAGATGAGAAAGATTTGAATTTCTTCCTGTTACATCTTAACTCCTGATTGCCTGTTGTTAGTTTCTCTTAAACTTTTCAGTCACGTGGTATGCCTTCCCGTTGACTGAGCTCTGAATTAACTTTTTCTACTCCTGCATGACTTAATTGTCTCTCAGGCACTTAACATCAGAAGAAACACCTCCTTCTCTTCATCCCAATGTTCCCATCACCTCCTGGAGTTTAAGACCTGTTTTACATTTCCAGGAATAAAATGCTGCTTTCATTGAACATTTTCACTCTGGGATATCCATATGCTCTTTTTCCAAAGTGCTTACAGTGTCAGTTATGCATCTCAAGATACAAGAAACTGGGCAACAAATTTTTAAAAGAAAGCCTTACTTGGAAAACAGGCACAAAAAATAGAATAAATTATGTGGTTACAGAGCTGAGGCATTTGTAACACTGTTGAACAAACACATTGGTTACTTGTTTGAATGACTTGCAAGAGGTATCCTAGTAGTGTTAATTGGAAACAATGGTCTGATACCAGAGGGTTCAGAGGTGCAGTCTGGGGAAACAAGAACCAGTGCAATTACAGGGGAATGGCTCCGTAGCTTACAAATTTTCCTCTCTAGCACTGGTATGTGAGTTATCTTTTATCTCAGAATTTCCAGGCAATTATATTTCAAAAGAAATTGAACATAATGTGCAGATGCTTAAATATTTCACGTGGCACTTCCCATTCTGCCTCAGCAGGTACTTATTGTCCTTTTGGCGCTGTTCTGATGAATATGTGATGCCTTTAAAATACTACAGTAAGCGGAAATCTTGGATAAGAATATTACTGTTGTTGAAGTATCATTTCTGGTTTTCTTGTTTGATACCCAGAAACATATGGGTAGCTACAGGAATGGACTAAACAGATGCCAGTGAAAATGTGTCATTTTGGCCAGAACTCACATAACAGGGAGGGTGAAGCAAAAGCTAGCATGTTTTCGTGATATTACTTGCATTGATAAAATTCACATAGGAAAAAGCAGTTTGTTTCAGGGGATGCATACGTTAACAGCTGTGATGTTAACACATATTCACATATTAAGCATGTGAATCTAACCAACCAGATCCCATTTAAGCAGTTGTATCTTCCTTTGCAAGACCTACAAAGCTTCCTGTCTCAGTGTCTGCGTGACAGATAAATCTGGCAGATTAAAACCAGGAGTAAGTAGTTAGATGCGTTTACCACAGGCCTGCAGTGTTTGGACAGACACTGGAACTTGAATTGAGATGTCTTAGATTATTTTGCCACTTTAAGGCTTGAATATAAGTAGGGATTATCTTTCAAAAATTGTCTTGAATTTCTGATGGAAGCTAGGGGATGCATGTATGGGTTACTGGGTAAGACTGCATTATCCAACAGATAAGATTTGTAGCATTAGACTGAATATTTTGAGTTCTTTCCCAATGTGGATGACTTTGCCCATGCGCTTTCCACTATTCTCACTGATTGTATCGGCATATAATCTCTTATAAATGGCTTCACATTAGAAGACCACCATGCCTTTTTATTTTTCAGGTAATTTCTAATCTAGGTGCTCCAGCCTTTCAGGACTGAGCAATCACTGACACTCTAAGATACTGCTTCCACTCATTCCAAGCCCTTCCCAAATAAGTCTAGAAGAAACCTTTGCAATATGTAACACCTTTCATTTATTTCAGAGACAACTAAAAGGAAAACTAGGAAAATTCTTTTCAAGCAAAGAGAAAAAGTGACTTTGGTGTTGTTTTTTTCCTACATAAATAGGAGTTTTGCAAAGGTGAATTAGATAATAATGACATCTGTGATTAACTTTATCACTTTATCTACTTTTGGTTTTGCAGGTCTTTAGGAGGAAACATTATTTCGTCTGCATTCATATTATGTTTTCTTTTCCCCCATCTTAAAAAAAAAAAAAAAGGACATATTTTCTCAGTCTTTGGAAATGTGAAAATATTGTTGTGCTCCTGTGTTCTACCCTGTTGCTTTCAACCTCCTGGTTAATAATATACAGGATGTCCCTCATAAATTCTGTATCAGCAGTGCAATGTTGCTTTGGTGATACATTGCATGTTAAGTTGGCATTGGCATGAAAGGACAGTGTGGGGCTCAGGAGATTTTTTTTAAAATTATTTTTGCTTTAAGTGTTCTTATTTAAATTATATTTAGCAACTGAGAAAGATGGTTGATAATCTAAAAACTTGTAATTTGTTCAGGATCTCTAGGATGCTTGATAAATTTTTAAGTTGGTAAATTGGCAAGATTATATCTCTCAGAATCGTCTGCAAAATCAATAAAGGACACCAAAAGTAGGAGTTTGAATGATATAGTTATATTTTGGAAGATTAAAGATACTATTCAAATGATTTAGTTGAATTGAAGTCATTGCCCTCATTCTCACCTTCTTCCCAGATAGTGTCTCACCCCAATCTTACTAGATGAAGGCTAAGAGATTAAAGAAATAATGTAGACTTTGCATCCGGACTGTACATGCCCAACTATGTTCTCCATCTGCTTTAGACAAGTAGTTCTGTGGCTTTCACTTCAGGTTTATCCGGGTTCCTCATAGCCACAGTGCCTGCAGGAGTCATTTGCCGCATCCGCACAGTGAGACACTGACAATTCACTTGGCTGGGATGGGTTTTTCCCCATTCTCCCTCTGCCACTTTTCCACAGGGCAGAAGATCCCTGTCTGATAGTGTTTGTCATCATCTCTGGGTAGCTCTGAATCAAGCGTGGCATTTCAGTGAGTAGTTACTAATGCTTTGTGTTTTGTATGATTCAAATATGTGCTAGACATAGTGGGAGAGAGTCTTCCCATGTGAATCTCAACAGAAATTTGATCAGAAGACCAACAGTGAGCCAAACACCATCTCTTTTCTTGTTGTCCTCCTTAACCCATGTTGGTCTGGAACCAGAGCTGTCTTGGATACCACATGGCGCAGTTCTGTGTCTCTTGATGTTAAAATCTACAGAGAGCTCTTGTTTGGATAGTTTGACCATGAGGTGTTCTGCCCTTTGGCTGTGGGCATTCTGCAGCTGGTGACTTCTCCTCCTCCCTTTTCCCCTTCCCCTGGGGATTAGATCGTAATGTCTGCCCTCTCTGCAGTTGAAGAACCAATTGTTTTGACAGCACCCCTATCTCTCCTCAGACTTACACTCTGCGGTGCAAGAGTGAATCTCTGAGGAAAACAAAAGATCCAGTTTTGGAACAGACTGCACCCAGTAGTCGGGTATTGTGACCCTTCTCATGTGATGCTGAGTAAAAGGATGAACAGTAAGACTTGGACCATATAAACCCGCTTAAAGCTGATAGTGGATATAATGTCTTGGAAGCTCGTTTCAAACCTATGGAATTATTTAAGTGGCTTTCACTTCATTTTCCTGCGGGTATTTATATATATGCTGTCGTTCTGGTGGCTGTCTACCCCCGAGAGCAATGTAGTTACGCGGTTATCACTTTATTTTCTATTGAATAATGGGAATCTCAACAGCAACAGTGACCCTGAGCACAAAATGTGATGTAGACACCTCCAACCTCCTTTTTGTGGCAACACCAACTTCCATGGATTTTTTTTTTTTAATATATATAAAATTCTCTCTAAAGACATGTATTATCCCATATTTTATATACAATAATGCATTGTATATTATATTTATTACCCTTTAGAAGCTCTCTCACAGTGGTATTGTTCATCTCTAATGTAACTCTTGCTGTTTCTTCTTGCCCATCTTGATATTTCTGTGCTTTTTATCCCTTTTCTGGGTAGTCTTTGTTTGTACTCCTTCCACACAAGCATATTCTATGTCTTTTTCTCCCTTTCTTATATGCTGCTACTTTCTTCAAGTTGCTATCTTTTTGCAGTGTAGTACAGAACAATCAAACCACCAAACTTTGTACTTTTTGAAGCAGAGGTGTTTGAACATTTGAAAACCCACAAAAGAGAGGCAGATCAGTAGTTCTGGCTTTCTTCAAAATTGCTCTTTCATTTGAAAGGCATAGAGAAACTATGGGTGGGCAAAGGGAAAGTTGTAGTGTCCATTTAAGAATAATGAGGCTGTGAACGGAGACGCGAAGTGCGTCGGTAATGATTAGAGGTGGTGAAGGCAAATGTTAAAGGGAGAAAATGTGCTTTAAGTATGGTCTTATCTTTGATAATCAGGCTACAATTCACACGCGTCTGAGGGATTCTGAGGAACCCCAGAGGTGTGAGCACCGGCTCTCTGGGTGTGAAGTTCCAGTAGGCACCAGCCTTGGCTGGGTGAGTGGCACTACACCTGAATATGCCAGCTGCAGTTTGGAGTTCAAGCTTTTGTCCTACAACCCATGTACTGCTTCCCGTTCGGTGCTCGGGATCAGCATGTTAAGTGCTTCTGTTATTTTTCCACTCGAAGGAAGCAATCTTAGTAGTGTGATAGCTGGATGGCATCCCTGAAAGAGTTTTTGGTAGATGGTAAACTGAAACCCATGCATGGAGCACTGGCTATTCAGAGCATCACAATGGGCTTTCTTGGAAGCTCACAAAAGAGTTAAGTGAACATATTCATCAGTTATGCATTGCAGATTTTCCTTAACTCTTGTTCTTTTTCAAGACTCTGTAGTGTGGATACTGCGAGTGTTTTTCCTAGAGTCTTGGGGAAGCTATCACATGTAATTAATACTATAAATGTAATGGGCTGCATTCTTCATTCTAATTGGTGAAGCATGTGCGTTCTGAGAGCAGATAATTGTTTTCAACACAATGTGTTCCCACTTCTGCCCAGCCCTAGAGCCTTTCTTCTTCAGGAGCCGTCAGCAGTCGTGTCTGGGGGATTTATACCAGCAGTCCTGCCTCCTGAACCCAGCCTTGCGGCTGTGACCAGCTATTGCTTTTCCTTACAAAGTGTTTCTCTCCCCAGGCTCCCTCCTGCCTCAGGGCAATTCGTTACCAAAGTAGTCGTTAACTGTTGATAATGATCACTTTGTCAGGGATTACTGTGCAGTGATGCCATATTCTGTAGTAATTAGATAAACCCGTATTAATTGTAGATGGTGTCGACAGCCCTTTCTTGGAGGATGGAGCAGGCTTGCCATAAGCCAAACTGAGCAGCGGCTTTGCAAAAGCAAAGTGATGGGAGGAAATAAGAAGTATTTATTATAGTTATATTTTCAGAAATATTCAAGACTTGACAGGTTTATAATTTTCAGAAATAACTACCCATAGGAAAAAGAAGTTAATCCAGTCACGGTTTTTCAAGAAAGCAGGGTTCCTTACTGTGCCTATATCTGGGTCAAAAAGACATCACTGTGCATGCTCATGAAAAGTCTCTGAATTTTTTCTTTTTGTCAGTTTATGATGCATCACTAAAGAGGTGCATAATCTCTTCAGAGATATGTGTGTAGTTGTAAATGGTTTAAAACAGAAATTGTTATATGTGTATAATTTTTTTACATTAACAGACAGAAAGCTACTTGACAGTAAATTAGGTAAAATAATGTTCAGTCTCACAAAATGCATTACATTGGGCCAAGTACGGCATTCATGTAACGATCTGGGCAGTTTTAATTCGCTAAGAGGTTCAGGTCTGCTTGCACCTGCTTTTGAAACATGCTTTGTAGTAAGAGTGAAACATGTTTTGTTCTTTTTCTGTAGAACTGTGCACTTTAAAGCAAAAAAAAAAAGGTCAAATATCTCACTGGCACACGTTACCTGATTGAAGGAAGCTGCAGTTGTGGGCAGGGCTGGGGGGAAATGCAGAGTCTGCTGGGAATCTAATGGAGACTTCAGTACCATTTGGGGGTTTATGTGGATGTTCTTCAGGTATAAGGATGATGGCTATTAATGAAAAGATAATAAACATGAGTAAACAAAAGTAGGAAAGAAGTATGACTTCCAAGAGAAGCCCTAGTATAGTTGCTTAGTGTTCGTTCTGACCAGGAGGTTGTTAAGGAGTTAAAATGATCGCATACCCAGTCATGGCAGTTATTTTCACTAAAGTTCTGTGATTTAGATCTGTGTGTACAGCCAGCTATCACACTCACATTTACTTCAGAGGCCTACAGAATCCATCTATTAACATATAAAAGTCATTTGTGTGCTATATATGATGTGTTCCTTTGAATCTTCTGCATCTTCTATGGAAAGATTACAATACCTTTCTGACTTGTTATTTTCCCTCTTTGATTTATCATGGGTAGCTTGAAGACTTAAAAAAAACCCCAAACATATATATATATATATATATATACACTCACACAAAATAGGAATCAAAGTAAAATTATATGGATTTCAAGTTGATTAGGTAATACAAGCAAGGAGCATTTCTTTACCCTACTCTTCCTTTATGTTGCATTTTGCTGTGTTTTCAAGTTGACTCTTAGTGATGAACTGCTGTCTTGGCTAGTTTTAATATTAAATATTTTCTTCCAGTTAATTAAAAAAAAAGTTTCATTTATGATTTTTACTTGTTTCTTCCAGAACAATAGCTGTTGCAATGCTACTTGTTAGAAGAATGCTTGCAAACCAATAAGATGTTTTTTTTTTCTAGGCGATATTGAAAGGAACCCATTAGTTTAATATGCCCAGATCATGGAATAGAAGTTAAGCTCCAAAGTCTATACAACGAGTAGATATGATTAATTTTATGATGGAGAAAGCCATTTTTGTAATGCTGTCTCTTTTTGATGGAATTGGATCTCCATTTCCTAGCGAGTTAGCTCTTGCTTTGTGTGCAGAGTTTGGAGATGGGACCAAATGTTGCTTTAAAAAGAAACGGAATATGAATGTGCACTCTGATTCTGGAAGACTTGGTTTGCTACAGCTGAATAAAAATCCCAAACATGCAGAAACAGAAAGCTGTCTATAAGGCAGTACAGGCTGAAGACCTAGCTTTCTTATTTTCAAATGAAATGTAGATCAGGACTAGTAGGAGACACGATGAAGTAGAGTAGGCACTCCAGGCCCGGGCACTCCAGGAGCTAAACAGCCATATTTCAGTAATGATATTTGAGTGTTTGGAGACATCTTCAGTGTATCTTTAATTTTAAAGTGGTATCACTCCTATTCCTTATTTATTATGATGATTTATGGAAGTTTCATACTGGCAGGAAATTTGAGCAAATGTTGAACATGTTGGTCCAATGTTTTTCAACCATGCCACCAAACCCAGTGTTGTGTTTTTGTATTTACTTAGCGATAAGGTTCTTAGTTTTTTTAACATGCAACAAATTTTATACTGTCTGTAGGTGTTTAAGTTATGTAATTGATTTAAACATCTGAGCTGCGCATATATTAAAAAACCCTAAATCCACCATAGATAAAAATCAAGTGTATTGTCTACAAATTCTCATAGTTCATAATTAAGTGATATCTTTATGAGAATTAAAACATCGTGTTAGGGAAATTATCACTTAAATCTCTAAATTTACTGAATTCAGAGCACTCACATTATTATATTTAACACAGGACTAGCAGTAAATGCTACCTTTCTTAATAATTTAGAGTAATTATTTCCTTTCTTAAATCATCATTTCTTCAGGTAGTTATCACAGTTTCTGTATGCATACCAAAAAGAATCTGTCATTCAAAGTAAAAATGTCTTAAATAAGGTCTATTTGTTTTTCAAGCGACAGTATCTTTTCAGAACCAGCAGATGTTTGAACTTTATAGGCTGCCTCGTTCTGTGATGGTAACGATAAGAGGTAAAAAGTTTTGAATAAAAATCACAAAGTTCTCCATCAAATTAAATGAAAGTGAGAAAATGAAAACACAGCACACCAGAGCTCTAATTTGTTAAAAGAAATTCAAGAAAATGTTCAAGGAATTTGTACTGTGGAAAGGAACTATGCCTGTCATTCACTGCAAGGTGCGTGTTGTCAAACAGATTGTCTTCTAGATTCATCTACAGAGAGAAGGAGTTTAGAAAGGAAGGGGGTCCTTTCTCAACCTTATGACTCAAGAGCAGGGTCTCCTTGACGTTTTTCTCTGTCCCTGTCCTCTATGTAGTCTTGACCTCAAGGAGTAATCTTGAGAGGTGTCCCTACCCCAGGTGAGATCCTGGCGTGCAGCCTGCTGCTATGTCGGAGAGCTCCAAGGGCTCTTGGGTGCTCACTGTGATACAGTAAGGTAATTGACTTTGGTGTTGCAGATGTTAGTTTCTGCCAAATTTGACGTGAGCTGGACTTTGACCAGCACTGTGGTTAGGTGGGCACATTACCATAAATTAGCCCTCAGCTATTGTGCTGTTAGCAGTCTCCCCCAAATCTACTTTAAGGCAGGTGCTGCCGTCAGGACCAGATGCACCCACCGTGGCAGCCACTGGTGGTTATCCCGTGAGGCAGGGGTACCTGGTGGGGTTGGGAGCAGGGGAAGCGTGCCATCACAGTTGGGGAAAAAATCTGTCACGTTAACATCTTAATAAGATGAAACTCCAAGTGCCCCCCAGTAATTCATCGGGATCCTTGTGTATGTTAACACTCATGTGGGGAATCTGACCAGGATGGCCAGTCTCTGTTCGGTAGGCGAGTCGCCTTCACAAGTGGGCTGGTGAGAGCATCTTCAACCGGGCTGGGGGAGACTCCCTCTGTGGTTCTTTTGCTGAGTTCTTACAGTCCAGAGGGAGAAGGATGGAGCGTATAGCTCTGATGCCCAGCTACACAATTATAAGGCAAACCTGAATTCCATCCTCATCTCAAAACTGGAACAGATTCAATAGATGCTGCCATGCATTCCTGCATTAAATGCTATTTTTAAAGGTTAAGGTCAGAAAGTGAGGAAAAAAAAAAAATGCTGGTTGTGCAGAGTCAGGAAGAGTATTGCTGTAGAGAAAACCTTAAGGCACATTAACTTTTAGGTATAAAACATAAATTCTTTGTAGATCCCTGTCTTTGTCAGCTTGTTTTCCGTTGTAGGGTGTTGTGTTTGTGCGCTGTCAGTGCTTGTGCCATTGATCTCTGGCAGCGTGAACTGGGTTCCCAGCGAGCCTTTTTGTCCTTGACTTTGGCACCCTTTGGAAAAGCCGCTCGGGGTTGCGTGGTTTGTTTCGTTTTAAAAGCCCTGCAATATAATTTTACGTGTTGACTTCCTCAGTGTAAATGTAACAACTTTCCCTTCTTTTTTCATTCTATATTAACTTTTAAAAATGGTAATTTTCGGGGAGAAAAAAGAATATGTAAGCACAAGTTGAACTGATATCCCAGGGTATTTTAAATATTAGTTTCCTCTGGTGCTTTGTACCATGATGTTGGCCCAAGAACTTATTTCCAGACACAGACAGAAAAAAGTGAATGTAGTGCTCACCTGCTGCAAAATCAAAAAGATTTCCCTGTATACGTGACCAGTACCAGGTCATGTTCAGAAGTAGTCAAGAAAACACAGTTTAAACAATATATTTGCATTTGTATTGTACTTGTTTGATTACAGGAGTGTTTAAAATAATTATTGTTTCATTGCATTTAAAAAAAATGCGGAAGGCTTTGATGATTATTCTCCCTCACTTGACTTGAAGTACCTGTGCCGTGCTTGAGGGTATGTTTTAAGCATCACTTTCCTCTTGTTAAAGGATTGTGGAAGCCTCCTCATGTTTGCAGATTTATTGCACAGATTTGGTGTAATAACGAGCAGATTTCAGGGGGTTATGGACTAATAGGGTTTTTTGGTTTGTTTGGGGTTTTTGTGTGTGTGTTTTCACCTACGTGTAATATACAGTAGTCTTGTCCATGGTTTCTGGAGGCCACCCCGTAATCTGTATCGCCCTACGCTGTCAGGTATGACATCTGTGACATCTGGCTGGATGTCAATCCTGTCTTATAACCTCTGGCCGTAATTTCCAGCCTGACTTTTAGTGTCGTTCTGAGCATTGATTTGTCATCACTTAACTCTGCTTTTCTAACACAAGAGGCACTCCGAAAGCTCTGCATGCGTACGTCACTGTCTTTTGCCCATTGGCTAGGTGATGCCCAAGATCTTTACTCAGCAGTTACGTGTGCCTTGTGATCCGGTCACAGAACAGATGTGGCTGGTGCAGGATGTGGCCATACAGCAGGTGAGCCTCTTCCTTGGAAGCTTTCCTGTCCCTTTTGCCCTCTGTGGTACCAAACAACTGATGGTAATCACTGTAAACGTTAGTTATTAACGGAGGGCAAGGGCATAATAAAAAAAAAAAAAAAAAAAAAAAAAAAAAAGGGAAGAGGTGAATTAGAACAGTGATCCACCATCTAGATTTATAAACAGACTGACAAAACTGTACCTTTAATTAACATGAGGGAAATATAGGAAGACTTCAGTGTCGTAGGCTCAAAATGTTAAATTCTGTAGGCACGGTTAGTGTTAAAATGTGATGGCTGAAAGACAAGCGGACAAAAGAATTTCAGTAATCGTGATGAGATAAACAAGTCTGCACTGAATTAATGGCTAAGTAACATATGTCTCAACCTGGCTGAAGTCCTACAGTGGCAGTAAAAGACTTTAATTACATGATGGATTGGTACTTCAGGAGAGAGCGTGGAATCCACAATGACTGCAAGGTCATAAGTGCTGTCTGGTACAGGGGAAGGGACCTACGGCAGGAGTGAGGTGAGGGCCGACCACGGGTGACTCCCTGTCACTGAGGTCTCCATCTGCCCCGGAGAAGCACCCAACGGCACACGGCAGCTCTGTTCTAACTGCTGTTATTACCTTGTAAGAAAATTTATGAGCTTCGTGCTTGGCTGTCTCACAAAAAATTATGCAAAATATCCAGCTGCTCCCTGCACTGTTCAGGGACTATAAAAGTTTGGGGTTTTTTGATAGTAAGCCACAACGGGGAACCACAGAGAACTTGTTCTAAAAAAGTAAAACCCCTACACTGTTGGTGGGTGACTGTTGCTGACACTAACCTTGTCCAAAGCAGTTTATAATAATTAGAAATATATGTAATGTGAACTGTTTTTGTCGAACCATTCTTGTCAAAGTAGTGGCTAGTTTTTATGTCAGAGTGATAGCCTAGGTATACCTAACTGCACATTCCTGTTTACGCGTCCCTATCACATATTCTGAGGTTCTGATCCTGCACGTGAAACTGTGTGTGAAAATGTATACATCCAAATCCTGGTCATATTCTCCTTGAGTACATTGGGACTAGAGTTTTATCTATGAGTCTCTGCAAGAATTGGGTTCAATTATCATGATCGTTTTATTAGCTGTGGTGCTGTAGTTTGTGCTCTGATAATAGGCAGAGGATTTTTCTCTGTAAACTTTTTAGTTGATTGCAAATTTATTTTAAATATTGCTTTCTATTTCCAGTGAGGTGTTGATAGCAAAGCTTTTCTATTTGTGCTGCTTAATTTTTAGTATCTCAGTCTTTCTGCGACTGTTAACAATGTAAGCCCTTTCTAGATATTGCTGTCCCATTCAGTTTTCCTCTCTGATAGACTTCGTGGCACTACTTGATAGGGAAAGAAGAAAATGCTATAGTTCTCAAAATAATTTTCTTTTTTTTCTTCGTGTGGCAGGTCAGAGAATATTCGCTGCTAGGAAAAAGTACATGTCTGAGGTGAATTTACAGAATCTAGGTTAAATAATGATTACTTGTCCCAGTTTAAATTGTGTCCCAGATTTGGACACTGTGTTATATAGTCAAATCTTATAAATTAATGGTGAATCTGCCTTATAGTTTCCCCTGAGATGATGCCCTGTTAAATTATTTTGATCTTCTACAGTTTCATGTACTTGCGTCTTTGTTTTTAGAATTCTCTTTTGTTTCCAATGGCTGCAGGCGAAAAACAAGTAGGAATGTCACTTTGCTTGGGGAAGATACGGTTTTTCTGAATAATTTTGAGTAACTTGAAATATTTTAATGTTCATGGCAATATAATACAGTTTATTAAGTAGGACTTGGAAAATGGAAATACTGCTTTTTTGGGTCACCACTTCAAAAAATGCCTACCCACTGAAGTAACTCGTGTTTTCCACAATTAACGTCACTGTTATTCTCAAGTAAAGGCTCAGATAAAATTGAGCCAAAGAGCCAAGCTGCCTTCTCACCATCCAGTGTAACCCTTCTTACGTGGGTATGGGAGGCATTGTCGGTGCGGTGTGTACCTATACCGCAGGATCAATCTGCAGGACTCTCTAAGCTTACAGAAATAATATAATGCCAAATAAAAGCACCCCTGCTCTGGAAAACATGACATTAGTTTTAGTCATTTTCTGTATGTCAAGAGAAATGCATTGTGCTAGAATTACCTTAACTAATAGTATCATTTCAATAAGACAGTTTGATAGAAATTTCCCAGAAAGGTATTTAAGGTTAAGGTCATCAAGGTACTCAGCATCACTGTGGTGTTGAACCAGTTTATGTACTACATCACATTTAGATAAACTTAAAGCATATGCTAGGTAACGGGGGATGCAGACAAAGGGGAAAAATAAGGTGGTAAAAGGGAGAGGTGGAAAGAAGCAGGGCAGTCATAGGAGACTATAAAGTCGTCTTGTTTGTGCTCTGAACAAGTGGCAAGAGATCTGAACGTTTCTCTGAACCCAGCTCTCTGAACTCTTGGCAGCCCCCCTTGGATTAGTCACTCGACACCCATGACCGGGAGCGAGGTGACGTACGTCTTCCCCTTCTCCAGAGAGCTCCGCGGCTAGGTGCTGAGTGAGCACAGGGTCTGGGTCTTGTCAGGAGAGATGCCTTTCGCTATAGTTGATGTACTAGTGACAGTAATAGAAGAGTTACATTGTAATTGGTGGTCTGATGTCATAATGAAATTAATTGCAATGATATTTATAAATTTGCACAATTTGAGCAACAGTCAAATATTCCTTTAAATAAGCTTTGTCTGTACAAGAGGTGCATCAGTCAGTGCAGTGTTTTGGAAAAAATTAATATGTTTGAAATATTGAAACTATAATCGAAAATAGTTTGAGTGCAATGAACAAAAAAAAGGCTTTTCCAACACCTTTATATTGATCTTTATATATTTGCTGTAGTAAATAAAATTTAAAGATGAAATTTCATCCCAAGTATAACTGACACACAAACCTGGTATAATGATGAATCAGAAAAACCTCAGGATGCTTGCTGAGGAGGGGGATACGACTTGTAAAATAGAAATTTCTGTTCTCTCCGTTCCCACAGAAAGCACTAATTCAGATGACTTTCACTGCAGACAGTCCAGTATGAGTTAATTGACAGTGAGAGCACCAAGAATCATTCCAGTGTGTAGTCATGAAACAAAAGACAAGACGGTGGCATCAAAGGCAGGCGTTGCGGTGGCAGTGACCTACTTTGCTCAATCAGAGGAATGGATGCAGAAAAACGGCTTTAAGGTCCAATTTTGCAGGAACTAACCTTGAAAGTGCTGAAAATAACAGAGCTTGTAGGACTCTTGATCTCCAGCTTGTGACATTAGTACAGTAGAAATTAAAAAGCTATGAATCACTATTAGAACAAGCTTATACATCATGTAATCGTGATATATTTAACAAGTGGAATATCTTCAGCAATCTGCATGTGAAAAACAATTACCCTCTACGCTGTTAAGCTGATTTAATGCACAGCAACCACTTCAACAAGTGTGAACACTCCTTGCAAAATGCTGGGGAAGAAGGTAATAAGGAGTCAAAATGTGTTGTGCTGGGACTTCTGGTTTTGTTTTTATTACTTTTTTCCATTGGTCATGAGGAGGATCTTTTCAGATGCATTCACTGATAACACGTGCATTCGTTACAGCATAATTTTCTCTTTTACTGATTCTAGTTACCTAAAGAATATTCTAGATTGTCAGTGAAGAGGCGATTTCATATGTATCTGTTTCTTCAAACCATATTGTGCCTAAATTAAGCTACAGGTTGTCAGCTGATGCAGTTTCATTGATATAAAATTGTATCAATTAACACAATGTGGAGCTTTCATCTGGTGTCTCTAATCTGCTTCTAAAACTCTTACAAATGTGGGATTTTTTTTGTTTTTAAGTTTTCATATACTTCAGTTGTTACTTTTATGTTGTTTGAAGGTATGGTGGAGGAAAGGAGAAAAATACTGCACTGTTTATCATATTTAGAAAGAAGTGATGCTGATGTTTGTAAAGAATACTTGTGGAGTTTTGTCTGGTACAGCAGATTTTCACAGGTGACAGTAATAATAGCCATTGGTCTAATGGGTACTCATTATGAGTAGGAATTAAGTTGTTCTTTGCAGTAAAATTATTCAAGGGCAAATTGCAATACCGAAGCTGTTGCTTGAAGTTATTTGCCTTTCTACTTATTCAGTTTCATTACACTCTTCCAGTGATGCTGAACTTAATATTTCTTTAGTCCCTCATTTTCACTAATAGCATTCTTTGCTGCTGCTGTTATCGTTGTTTTGTTCTGAGGACATGATCCTCAATGCTTTTGCAAGTTTCTTTATCACTTTTTTTTCCCCCACAAGCTCATTTTTCCTTTCTTTTAAGCCGCCTTGTATATACTCTAGCAAAGCATAACATTCTATTATAGCAGCCTCATTTGAGTCTTGTTTTTGGCAGTGTGTGCTCTGTGTGAAGCCTGTGGAGCACTGGACAGCGTTGGCATTTGGTACACTTCAGTTGCCAACTGTTACATCAGTTGTAATCTTCCCTCTGCCTTCTTTTCCTTCCAGAATCTGCCCTCCCTTTATTTATGTTTCGTCTGTGTTCCATTTTATTGTATATTTCAATCTAAAATTTATTGCAGCAGAATTATCTTTTTTTTTTCAGAAAGCTGCACAATGCTGTTAGCAACACTGTTGTAGAAATTCTTTAGAAGCTGTTGGATTCTTTGTTTTCATTTTACCTTTTAGACAGACAATAACAATCACAAATAGATCTGGGAAAGGCAGGAATAAACTCTTGACATAGCTGATGCTTCATGGGTATCTGTGGTTCCTCAGTGCTAGCCTATGACCATCTTCCTGGATGCTAAAAAAAAAAAAAAAAAAAAAAAAAAAAAAAAAA
>WHYT01017317.1:60121-104209 GCA_009806455.1 Tetrax tetrax
ATGGTGTTGTGGGTACCTTTCGTACTCATGTCAGGGTTTCAACCCTCATTGAAGGTCCTGTGTGCCAAAATGAGATTCTGTACTCACACAGAAAACCACCCAAATGCGCTGAGGTTGGTATGAAGAGCTGAGACTGGGAGGAAGGGGAAAAGTGGGAAAGGAGTAGGGGTGCTGCTAGAAGTAAGAGAGACAGTCGCTTAGTTATTTTCCTCTGCCTTAAAACCAGTCATCTTGTCTGTACTGCCCCTGCCACCTGGCTTCTGGGTCCTTTTTAGCTAGCTGCGCTTGTTTTCTCTCAACCCTTTTCTGTCTGTCTGCACCGTTTTTTCTAGTTTGTCAGGAAACAGAGTTAAATGGTTTAATCCTTCAATAAACAGGGACTACACTGTGATTTGTTTCCCCCCTACTCCTTGCATTTTGCTTATATTGCACCTTCATACCATTGCTTCATCCATAAGTGGTGGTTTATGTCAGATGAGGGACAGTCATTCTTCTGAAAAATGAAGACTGCCCTTAGTCATCAAAAAGTCCTCGTCTCGTTACTCTGGAAGGAAAGACTAACGAAAGCCTGGATGATAGAGCTGTTCAATGACAAAGGCAAAACACAGCTTCCAGTGTATTTGTCTTGGAGTAAAAGTAATGTATGCCCTCTATTGAACACATAACCTATTGATTACAGTGTAAGCAATGTGCTCTCAGATCTCTACCATGGCTTTTTTATTTAATGGATATAAATGTCTACAGCATTTTTCATGTTGGTTTTGAGAAATATTAAGGGTTACAGCCAGTGTAATAAAGAACTGCTTAGCAGTTGTGATATCTGCTGACTTCAAGAGCCACTTTGTCAACTTTACAGTTGTCTAAGGATAGTGATTAATTTGCATTTATGTTATGTAATTTCAAGATAAAATTATTCATGTTTCATCTGTTTAAAAAAAATTTCCGCAGTGCCTTTCTTCTACTATCTGAAGAAGGATTACACAAAGAAATGTGCTACTGGAAGTATGTATCAGCGAGGTAAAGGCTTCTTTTGTATTTGAATAGCTTTTCTAAGTGTTTCTCTTTTCCTATTTTGTTTTCTATAAATTCATGAACATCAGGAATATAAATTCTGACATATCGCCAGGGAGAGTTCTTGAGAGATTAACGTTGTTACCCTTGCACATTAGTGAAAGGACTGGGAATGCTGAGTTTTTAACAAGGCAGCTGTTCCCAAAATGTTCAATCATTCTTATTAAATAAGCTAACAAAAAGAAATTGCTCAAAACAGTCAGAGCAGGTATCTTATCCAGTCTTCACATTGTTCAGTTTGACTTCTCTTTTCTCTTGCTTATTTACCTTCCTGTTAGATTTTCAGTTACTACAGAATCATACTTATTGATCAACATACATATTTCCTACATATATATGTATGTAGATATATAAGCATATATAAAAGAGAAAAAAATTTTGTGCGTGTATATATATAAAAATAAAAGAAGGTTGTTGCAATACATTTCAGGTCCTTATATTACCAAAGAGGGGTGAAAAAGGTTAAACCTCCTTTGCAGGTGATCACCTATTTTTAGAAATAAAAAAGGTTTTATTACTTATACTTGTATATTAACATTGAACAGACAACCTTTCATCTAAGAATTGAACTATGTCACAGTTTGTATTGCTTCTGCTGGTAGATGTAGTTAATTAAGAACATTCAACTAATCTTTTTTTTAGTAAGCCCCTCTGTTTTCCTCCCAAACAGTGCTTTATTCTGGTCCAATCTTGTAGTTCATTTTGTGGAAAAGCATTTTTGTCTCCTGAAGTTTCAGCAGCCTCCCTGTGCCCTCTCTTACCTATTGGCTGCCTACTTGCGTTCTCCAAGAAAACTTCTCTTTGCCAGATTTTAGCACACTAGTGTACCTGTTGAGGGTCACGCGCAATTTTGTTTTCCAGCTTCTGGACAACGATCAAAACTGTCAGATAAGTCACTTTTTCATCCATGTTTCCTCCTTGCTTTCATTATTATTTTCTTTGTTTCAATTACCAGCAGCTCCAGAAATTGTATTCACTTTATCAATACACATAGAATTTGTGTTTTGTTCTAATGTTTCAGAGGACCATTCTCCATCCACGTATTAAGTCCTCTACAGGTTTAGAAGTTGGTGAGGGTTTATAGTTGTTCTGTCCACTGGCTTGTCCTCACAGAGGCTGAAGGGTCCTGCGTCTCTCTTCATTAAAGTGATGTTTGTGGCTGCCCGAAGAGTTGTTCTTTATCTTCTGCCGTTCTTGAAGCTGACTGTATTCTTAAAGTTTCGTGTTTGTGTTTCCTCATTATCTCTGCCTAGGTTGTAAAGCTCTGCTTTTCAATCTTGTTTCGTTATCTGATTATTTTAAAACCATTTTCATGTCATTCTCACCACCGCAAAAAATTAAGTTCAATTTTGATGTAGTTATATTAGATCATTTTTGGCTGCTTTCTGAACTCTATTGAAATGGAGGTTTAATTGGATTGATATGGTGCAACTCGTTTTTGTTTACAAAATAAGAAGTTGGAACTTGAAGCAATTTGATTTTATGATGTTGAAAGCTAAACCAGCTCAGTTATGTGCTTAGGTGTATGTGGAAAGAAGAATTGCATTGTTAGATGTTTTGTCTCTAACTATAAAGCCAGAGGCCAAATATTCTGAAGAAATGCTTTTAAAAAACAAGTTACTTAATTAACTCACAGCTAGTATACAGGGATTTGAGATGAGTTAAATAATTTGGAAATTCTAGTTAGTGAGCTTTATGATAGAGCTATGCATATGTGCATGAGACATCACCCATGACAGAAAAAACAACCTGGGTGTTGGTATGTATATAACGAGACGGATGAGGGCACGTGAAGGCCAGTGCCCTTGACCACGATGCTTTGATTTAGGATGAATGTACCCTATATTCGGTACCACACTATGTGCTATACCTGTCTATTAAAAAAAAAATCATATGCCAGTCACATTAATGGCAGCGTCCACTGTCACCGCAGAGGGCCTAGAGCTTTCTTAGATAGTGCATTGAGGTTTTGGTGAGCAACACTGCTTTGTTTCAGTGTGTTGCTCCAATCCTCTTTCTCGCTGAATGAAATCCAGGAGACTGGAGTGTCAGTCCGGTTAAGAGCCATGCTTAAGCAGCAGCATTTGTCTCCTTGACATTTACAAAAAACTCGTTGTGATAGTGGCTTTAGGTTCACTTCTCACTTTTATCCCCCACTTAAACTTCTGATTGAGGTCATGCCGGACACCTTGGTAGCTTTGCACCACCTAGTGCAACTTCTGTCTGATGCTGAAGAATTGTTAAGTTGTGTTTTAAGAATAATGTTCTGAGCAAAATAAATGTAAATGGATATATTGGGTAAAATAAATTCACCTGCAGTCCTGTGAAAAAGCACTGTAAATCTTCCCATGACCCTGTTCACTGAGGAGGTTTGTTAATAGCATTATATTAAAACAGGAGCAGCAGAGAAAGCTATACAGATATTCAATAGTAATTTAAGAGGGAGAATTGTATGGCTTGTGGGGATTGCAGAATATGGAATTTTGTACTTCCAGGTCATTACTTTGAATTCAAATACACTCCTGGTAGTAATAAAAATTTGTTGCCAGATGACAGCTCTTCAGTTGTGTGTATGAAATGAGTTGAGGCTTTTTCTCCAGCTGGTAATGGGCGGATGCCTGCTGCACAAAGCCGGTGTCACAGCTGACACTGTTAGCTTCTGCTCTTGCCGGTCCCAATGGGGTGGTCAGCAGGGAGATACGTAAGAGCAGAGTCACCTTTCTGACCTTAGCTCTGGTTCCTCTAAGGTTTTCAGCTGTAGGCTTTGTGCAGAGAAAAGTTTAGCAGGTAATACGTTTATTTGGTGCTGTTGAACAATGCTTCATTGAACAGTAACTAAAAATCAAGGGCAATTTCCAAGTTATGCTCGGCAACATAAATAGCTTATTAGAGACTGTGTATTATTCCTTATTTTGTATGGCACCAACCAGCCTTTCAACAAGGGAAGCATCTGTAAGAAAGTGTATTTTAATAAGTATTTTGGCAGAGGCTAGCATTAATTTTTCTCACTTTTTCTCTGGGGCTTACTGTTGTTGACACCATTGAATAAGCAAGCTAATTTATTCTGGATGTGTAGGTGTTGCAGAACATAACTGCTTTTGAAGAGATGATGCAGTGCCTTTAACTTGTCTGATTTAAAGACACTTGTCCTTTGGTGTTTGTAGAAGTAAATTCTATGACAAGTCCCTGTGACTGCTGTGTGACTCATTAAGTGGGAGGTTCTATAGCAGCTCCCACAAAGTAGCTCTGCGCTCATGAAACTAAATCATCTCTCTTGTGCTTTCTTGGAGGTTTGTTTTGCTCTCGGTGTGCAGGAGTTTTGTGTGAAGCTCTTGCTATCTCACTAATAAATGCAGTAGGAAAATCAATTGCCTTATGATTCCCGAGATACAGAGACTAGCATGAAAATCTTAATAAATCTGCCTCCAAATAAGTAGTATTATTGAGATAGCACAGCTATCATGGAAAAGACAGACGTGGATTTACAGAAGAACATCTGTAGGTATGTACGCACACCCAGTGCCATAAGCAAGGGTGTGGAAGCGGAGCAGTTCACAGGGGTGACGGGATTCTCTATACGTACTTTGTATGGTACAACGCAGACCTGCGAAGCAACATTCTGTCCTGCAGCTCTCGAGCAAGCTCTTGACTTGCTTGTAGGTGGGCATCAGCCATTTTCCTGTGGCTGGCTGCCAAGCAAGGAGAGGGCAGATGTGAATTTCAAGCCAAACAGTTTGATCTTGGTGTTTGGAAATAATTCAGACTGCTGTTTATAAAACAGTGTGACTGACTGTGCTGGATGTAACTGCTCCCTCTGGCTGGAGGTGTTATGAGCACAGGATGTTTGAAGATGCAGAGAAAAGAAGCTTGTAGCAAAAAAAACCTGCAATCATTTAGGAATTTAAAAGAGAAACACAGTTTCTTATAATCATAGAATGGCTTGATGTTCATATTAAATTGAAGTGCATTATACTTTTTCTGTCTTAGATCTTAAATACGCTTCAGAGAAGCCACTTCATAGTTCTCCCACTCTTATTGTATAACCTACATTATATGCAGAATTTTTAACAAATGGAATAGTTTGTAAATAATTACAAAAATCAATTTACAAACACAACATAGGATATTAATTGCCCTGAAGGCAATATGGTTAGCTACAAATTCCAGCACTGTATGCTTTTGTTGTTTTTATTTGGAGTTTGTGATAGTGTTATGAGAAGTTTATGGATTTTTAGCATTGGGACTAATGGGAGCTGATAAAATAAGACTTGGCATGGAGTAGCAATCTTAATGCTGATGAACGTGGCAAACATGCGCTCCTTCCACTTGGGGACGGTTGACACAGATGGCAGAACTGATTTTACCATGTGCTCTATGTCTTATTAATTGCCATGCCAATTAATATAAACTCTGAAGCTTACTTCTTTCTTCCTCTGTTACGGATAGTTTATCTTGTGTATTTTTACTGTGAAGTATCAGATTTTTTATTTTATGGGAGCTGTGACTTCTCTCTTTCTCTCCTTCCCTCTTTCTCTTGCTCTCGTTTTCTCCCCCATCTCTCACCCTCCCTCCCTTCTCTCTCCCCTCCTGCCCCCGCCCCATATGGGTGCTATTCTAGATGGTTTCAAACTGTGTTGAAGAGCAAGAGTATGTGAACCAAGAAGTTGTTTAAACTTACTTGAAAGAAATCTGTTTTGTTTGTTTGTGGAGTAGGCTTCTGCCCAATAAAACTGAGATTATAAATCTGGGCTTGTACATGTGTCATATTCTTTTTGAAAAGGAGATCAAATCCTGCCCATTTCAGGGGTGACTTGGCTTCCAAGCAGAGAATAATTGAAGTGACATCCTAGAAACAAGTGAAGTGTATGTGCCGATTCTTTAGCAAGTTTTGTATCACTGTAATAGGGATGATTATATCTTGGAGGCTACTGTATCAGGTTTGTAAAGGTTTGGATGGATCAGAGATTGCATTCTGGGCGAACTCCTGTCAAAATAGTAAAATAATTATGTGTAACTAATTAAAATCCCAAACTGAGAGATTCTAGAGGGACTACCCCTGATTCCACCTGCTATGAACCGGATAAAGAAAGCTTTGAAATTAAGAAAAAAGAATTGCATAAAATAATCTGGTACAAGTGAGGATATTAAACCAAGAAATGACATGAAACCAAGACACACGGATGAGAAGGGGGACTGTGTTATTTGCTGTATTTTCTAGGCCTGACAGAATTATAAGCAGCCAATGGGTAGTACTGGCTAAACTTTGGAGAACACCTAAGATTGATTCAGATGTTTTCTCTATCTGGGATTGTCCTAAATAGCTGGTGCTCTCTTCTGGGAACGGTGATTGAGTTGTTACTACCAGTCAGAAAAGCCCTGGAACAGTGACAATTAAATTAATGTGTTTGTAAAAGATTTCATGTCCTATAACCTTTACAAGCCACGTGTTTGATGAAACCCCACGGGGAGTAAGGAAGGCTGGTGTAGCCCCCAGCGCAGGCAACGCGTGTAGCAAGTTTCACCTGTAACTTTTCGCCCGTGTACATGTCTGGTGCTGTGGCTTTCTGTGTTTCAGGGGTAAATTCACCATTAGTAAAGGTATGTTTTTAACAATTACAAGTATATCTATAAGTCTGTGATGCAGCTGGAATTGCAGTGTGAAAAATTACCCTCTCACAAGGAAATTATTGCAATCTGTTATTAATTCCATTCAACCACAATATAAACACAGGAGTTACTGAAATGTTTTTTGTCATTTGTGTTATATAGCTGTTCTCCAAGTATTTAAGGGTTTTAGCAAAAAATATCATTTAAAAATGCTAAACTTTACCAAAACAGTCTCATTTCACAGCTTTGTTACCAACACTTTGCATTTCACTCTACATACCAGCTTTCACAACATCAGACTGGTACAATTAAGAATTATTAAAAAGGCATAATGATTCTTTGACTCACTTTTTCTTCATTCTTTTTTAATTACAGGATTTGACAAGTATAACTCTCAATATCTTTTAATAACAAAATTTGTACAAGCTTATCAATAACTCATTATTTTTTACTTGCCTTGGATACTTTTCTGAATGTGTCATTGTTTTACAGGCTTCAGCTGTCAAGCTGAAGAAGTATCCTAGGTATACGTGTAGGCGTAGTACGTGCAGATGGGTGCCACCTTGTGAAGGTCTGTCCACACACTGGTACAACAGAAGCGTATCTACAATTTTGATTAACACACTGGTATGATCATGACTAATCAAATGTAAAAGGACAAACCCTTGTTCAGTCCAGGGGCAGTGGCATTTTTGACCCCTGATGTTTTTGAGAGAAAATGAAACCTGAAGCTGACCATCTTTCTGACGTTCCTCGTTGCTGCCTACATCTATCATCAGGCAGTTTATTGCTCCTGCGCGTTGGGTTCTACCTACAGAACAGTGAATTGTGGGAGAATCTCTAGCATAAGGCAAAGGAGAGGATTGCCATAAAATATTTTTGCAATATTTTGTGACAAGAAGCAGAGAAAATGTCTTTGAGGGAACAAAAAAAAATTCGTAACATTGGCAAATAAAGGTTTTTTCTTTAGTTTCACAGACACAAATTTATAACAGTGTTCTGCAATGTGTTGCTTTGTTCCTTTGCAAATTCAAGTTGTTTTGTTTTGTTTTGGTTTTTTTTTAAGAATCCTTGAGGTTGAAGTAGTTGTAAATGAGAGGCAGAAGTATTCTTGACTAGAAGGTATGCAGTGGCTAGCTGATTTTTTTTCCTCTCAAGTTGCTTTATTCCACGTTAGAAAGGCTTTCATTGCAACAGCAGTAAAAGTGCCACGCATTTGGTTGTTTAATCCCAGGATAATTGTTGTTACTGTTCCAGATAATCAGGTTTGAATCTTGTTTCACAGGATGTAAAGCAATATGATGAATTATTAAGGCAATAAATTATGGACAACTAGGATATTCATAAATTGGCGGAAAAAAGGTTAATTTAGAAATCATGATGGATTTTGCAAAAACAAGCTTTTTGCTTGCTAATGAAATGAACTCCATGAGTGTCTGCTATAGAGACTAGCCTAGCTGTGGTTGAATTTGGTTTTGAGGATGCTCTCAATGAGATTAGAAGTAAAAAAAATCACCATCTGCTTTGTAACTGTATATTATTTTATTTTTGAGACATTTCAGAGAAAACATCAATTTCTTAGAAAACATTGTTTCGGAGTTGCAGGAAGTCTAAATTGCTCCCTCAACCACAGAGAGCAGACTTGAATTCCTGATCTTAACAGGTGCTGCAGAAGATTCCCATGTCTCAAATACATTTTGCAGTATATTCTGACTGTATACATACCATCACTCTCCATATAGAAGAATCGCCTTCACGTGCTGACAGGAACCTGGTCTGTTTTCAGTGAAAGTGAAATGGAGTAGCATTATGTTTTTAAGGGACAATGTTACCACAGCAAAAGTCTAGCCTAAATATATGAAATATGTTACAAAATGTCTTCAGTCCACTTGTGCTTATTTTAAGGATAATTTGATGAACTTGTTTTCATTTTTTTTTAATATAATTTATTGATCTTAAAGCTTTTAAAATGCATATTTGCATTTTATTTCAGTTCTGAAAATAAAGTAACATGATTTGATAAGTTCAGGTTGTGAGTGTGTGGTTTAAAAACAGTTGTTTATGTTTCAGCACCTTAACACACCTGGCCTTTATGTGCACATCCAGGTGCTAGAAAATCAAACCAAACCACTGTGAGAGGGAAAAAAAAAAAAGTCACTCAGTTCAGCCTCTTTCCCACCATCACTACTGCGAACAACCTGCAGTTTGGTTTATGTGGAGAGCTCTGGGAAGTCACTGACAAGACTGCAGCTGTGTTTGCAGGAGGAGGGGCTCATTGGTCCATTAACGTATGGAAAGCAACAGCAACGTGGTTTTTCTGATGAAGGAGTGGTGTCAGGATCAGCATCAGTCAGCAGCACTTTTAACCTTCACCATCTTCACAGAACAAGACACCTAACAAGATTCAGTAAAAGATTTCAGGAAAGAGCCCACAGGTGACCTCAGCACTGGTGATAGGTGGCTTTTCGTGCCTTGGACTTCTTGCAAGTACTGGAGATGAGGGCTCCACATCCAGACACTCCATCTCTGTCCTGCTCTGGGCTGCTTCTTGTGATGTATCACACAGCTTTTAAGGCTCTAACAGCAAGTGTGTTGAAGGCATGGGTCTAACAATTTTAAAAAGGAATCCCATCCTGATAAGGAGTTTCTTTTCCCCAGAAATTGCTAGCAGCTGATATTTTTTGTATAATACTTTGCAAGAATTTTAGAATTTTGCATTTGTCTCTCAATGAGTACTTATTTTCCTTGGCCCTCAGTGCAGTACGCTTATTTTTTGAAAGAAGTAGATAGCATTTTCTCAAAACACTTCATTGTCTTAATTTGATAGATAAGTTAATTTGCATTATTTGATAGTTGATAGATATGATAGATGTTGAGAGATCAGTAGTGACTACACAGTCTAATTTAATGTGAAGGACGGTTAATATTGCTTACAAATATGTCATCGGTTCTTGGAAAATCGGTACCAGTGGGACTAATAGGACAAATCTGAATATCTTAACCAGACCTCCTTCTACAGTCCAATGCAATTACAAGGTTTAAATTCATCATTTTGACAATGGGTCATATGGTGAAAGAACGCAGATGGTTACACATTGTGTGAAAGAAAGCCAAATTAATGAAACGGCAATCGCCATGAGGGGAAATTTATTTTTTGTTCATGGAGAGATATGATTTGTTTGATTAATAACAATTCAGGAACACAACTGAGGTGCTGCATATACAGAAGACCTCACAAAGAAGTAACAAGAAAAATGCATTTTAGAAAAGAGCTATTTTGGATACAGGTAAGTTTGTGATAATAATTGCCTGCTTATGAATACTGAATAAATACTTGAAAAACTTCAGAGCCATGATTGACTATGATTTACATGCTTCACGTGTCCTAGTAAGCTGCTGATTGCTAGTGTTTTTATTGCTTGTCAAAATGTAAATGCTTTTTTTTTTTTTTTTTTTTTTTTAAATTTGAAATTGGTGGAAGCAGCAATTTTGTGTTCCATTTTGGTTTTTTTAAGATATAAATTATATGGCAAAAGAAAGCATATGAAGACATGAAGTAGCAGATTTGATTTAAATTGGAGTTGTATGTAGAGTAGCAGCCACATATTAGGGCACCTTTTTAACTTAAGGAGAGAGTTTAAGTATTTAGCTAGATACATTACGTAGGCTTGCAGTTGAAGTGCGTTCTTAAACGTATTGGTAACCAGAAGTCTTACATAGATACTTAAACTCAGTGTACCCATTGCCGTAGTGTGATTACAATATATTTGTTGATCTGTTTCAGAACTTACCTCTTTTCCTTAACAATGTGCAGGAATATTATACAGAGAGGAATAGTTTAATTTAAGTAGGTTTTGTTTTGCTTCAAGATGAGAGAAGACAGAGAACCTCACTGGCATTTTGAGATTAACTGATAACATGCCTTGAACAAAATATTCTAAATCGATATTCCTTTGGTCAGCAGGTGCAACACTGAATGCTTAATAAATAGGTAATAGTAGCTTGACCATTCAGACTTGATTAATAACTTCTAGAAGAGTCCTTGGGTTTCAGCATCCTCTTCAGTAAAGTTTCGTGGCAGAGAGCTGTGCTGGCTACCACTGCTGACAGAAGGATTTTTCTTTTGCTTTTGGTGGTTGTGATACCAGTTCTCCATCTGCATTTTCTATAGGGGCGCATACTGTTACCTGGCCATCCCGTTCCCACCCCCCCCACCAAAAAAAAAAAAGAAAAGGTAAAAAAAAAAAAAAGTACTGAGGCTGTAGAATAGTTCCGCAGGTATAACAGTGCTGCTTGATGAATGGCTGTTCTTTCTAGGAACATGCTTTGTTTGTTGAATTGGGTTGCTGTATTTGTATGCAAATAAATGCTTCACAATGGTTAGAAGCATTTATAGTAGGCCTAGGAGAAGAAATAAAAAGGGAAATAAAAAGAGAATAAGTCCTAATTTGCTCATTCTGAGGCTGGAATGTTATGAAACTGCTGAGGCAGTTTAACTGCAGTGAGTATAAAGAAACTCTTGCCTGACCTGCCCCTCAGTACTTGGGAGTACAGGTTTGAGATTAGGGGTTATTAGAAACAAACATGTTTCTAATATGAAGTGACATACCATTTCTTCTTTTTGTAGTTGAATGAAACAGCAACGACAAAAATATGCTTCATAAGACTTAAGTTTTGAAACAGCATAGCATAGTTTGTTGCCCTCAGTGGCTTTTAAAGGCATGTTCTTTGTCCTTAGCAAAAAGCATAATCTGATTTTGAAAATGGATTGATAAATACAGTGATAGTATGTTAATATTTTCCTAAATTTACTTTGAGCTTAGCAGTTAGGATTTAATATGACAAGAATGTATTTGCATGCAAGCCTTCACACACACAGAGTGAAAACATCTCCATAAATTAGTTCCAGTAAATCCCATGTTAGCTTTGCGGAACTGAGGGGTAAGAGACATTTAAAAAACAATTTTCTAATAAAGAGAGCGTTTTAAACTGCTATTTTATTTGTAATAGATCTTTATATTTACATGAACTGAATTTTTGTCATTGTATGTTGAAGAAATGATGGCAAAAAATTACTTAAAACGTTGCTCTCATAACCCTAGGTTTTTATGAGCATGGTGGCATCCTGTGATAAATACTGAGCACAAATAATCTTGCAGCTGCAGTTCCTTACTAAAACTCCTAATTGTGGATGGTTTATGATAGGTAAGCATTAGATTTATCGTAGGGTATTCAGAAGTTTTCCACTGCAGCTTCTTCACATGTCTCTTGAGGTGTCTTTTTTCTTGTATTGTGTGCTTGGCTGTCATGTTCATGAAAAGATTTGTAGTACTGACAAAAAAATTTGTAATGAGGCCTCAAACTTCATCTTGGAGGCCTGGCACATGGCCGATTACTGGATAGTCCAAGCAATAAAACACCTAAAACACTTTCATGATGTTCCTCTTTGACAGATCATATTAAAATAAGGACGTTGTTTATTCTTTCAAATTTTACTAGTTTAAAAAAGAAATTGAATTTCAGTATTGGTGTTCTTAGAATTCTGGCTAATTGTATTGAAATACTCAGAAAGATCCTTCATGGGTGATTTGTTCCGGGTTCTTGTTGGTTTTGTGGTTTTGTTTTTTGAGCATGTATGGCTGTATATTAACGACAGTGCAGGTTTCTGTTATTTCTTAACAGATTTTATGAATATAACTTGAGGCAAATTCTCGGAGTTTCAGCTGTGTTGAGTGTCTGGGCCCGGGGGCTGCAGGGCCCTGCGAGCAGCGGGCGGCGGCCCCGTGCCGGACACAGCCGGTTCCAGCCGGTTCCCCCAGGGCCCAGCGCAGGGCACAGCGCAGCCCCTCGTGGTGGCCCCTGATGATGCCCCTGGGAAAACGTGTTTAAGAAAGGTCAAAATGCTGCCCAGGCAGTGAGGAGTGAGGAAAAAAGCTTGGGGAGCAGCTGGGCGAGGGCAGGAGGGGCTGCAAGCGGTAGGGCAGAGATTCCCCTGCAGCCCTTTGGGAGACCATGGCGGAGCCAATAGACGTTGGGTGCCTGCGCGGGATTCCAGGCTGGAGCAGTGCCCTTGAGGAACTGGGGTTTGTGGAGAGCCGATGCTGGAGCAGTTCTTGAGGCACTGCCATCCCTGAGCAGAGCTCCGCTGTCAAGGTGGAGGTGCATTGACTCCCTGAACCCGCACGGGCTGTTGAGCTGGCGTTCTTTGCCATAGGTGCGTATTGGTTCAGGAAATAGACAGGGAAAGTCTATCAGTAATTCATGAGGTGTAAGTTTTAATTACTGCACTGAGCACTTAACTGACCTTTTCAGCCGTCCTTGTCTTTTTGCTTGTCTGTTGAGTTGCGAGTTAGACTCCCTGACTTGAAAGTAAAATGATTCTCTGGCTTTTTAGAGACTGGAGATCCCAAAGCAGGTTATAGCAGTTGCTACTCAGACCATTCCTGAGGGCAATACTGAATATATTCTCTCCATCTCAACAAAACTCAAAATGTGAAGATTACCTCAAAGGATCACTTGTGATTTTTAGTTTCCTGTGAAAGACTTTTTGAGTTTATCTTTTCAATCCCCAAAGAATTCTTCACATTGATTGAAATGAGCGTAGGATCTTGGTTGCATTAATCTATTTGTCATTTTAAATGCTTCATCTCCCCACCTCCATTTGTTCACCCTTATCTGTAGCTATGGAAGAGTTTCTGGTGCCTTGTCATTCCTAACTCTTCTCTGAATTATATAATTTTGTGCAGTATCAGCTGTCTTAGACTCCTTTTTCTGTCCATTATGTTCTCAGCTACTGCATTTGTCCCTCTCTCTGTACTTTTTTTTGTTTTTCATATTCTGTGATGATAGTTTTCTTTTAAACTGAATATCTATATTTTTAGGTGTGTACACACATACAAATATGTATGTAGAGACGTTTATGAAGTAAAAAACCCAAGGGAGTGTAACATGAGTTACACAGCTCATAAAAACCAGACAGCAAAACAATCTTTTTGTCCTGGTCCCTTAAAACTCCTGCCACTTTGCTATTTTTTTTTCCTAATTATAGCAAGATGCCAACAATTTATACAAGGAAATGAGTATAGAAAAGAAAAAAAAAAACCCTACTAAATTATCACTGGTTTATATATCTGAATTTTCAGTTGGTCCACAAGTTGTATTTTTAGTTGCCACCTTCTCTTCTCATTATAGAGTGGTGTTTTCAGTTTAGTGTTTGCTTTTTTTTTTAATTTAATCAGACTCTTTGTGTCATTATCAAGGAGTGACACCTCCATTCCTGTTTCCACATAAGTATTGTCTAAAGTCATCTGTACAGTTGTATCTGAAGGTGATATTTTGGGCTATAATGTGAAGATGTGTGTACTGTAGTGTTCATTCACTATCTGTTCATCTCTGTAATTGTTTTAATTCTTGATTGTCCGTTGGTTTGGTGAAGGAAGGTGGATGTGTCAAAAGCATACTTTCATTAGATCTATATAAATTCTATAGACTGAAAACTTGAAGGTCAGAGGAACAGTTAGACATCCAATATTACTTTCTGATCTTGAAAATAATTAAATATTGCCCAAATAGCTGTATATCAAGTTCAATAATTTATATTTGGACAAATATTATCTTTCTGTAAGACATCTGTTAAGAGGTTAAAGCTATCATTATACAAATTGCAGTAGTTAGCTATCTCACTACTTGTTGAAAAATCATACTTTACATATGTGTCTGTATATACGTGTACATATTTATTGCAGGTATGAACTGATGAGTGGCAGTAGTTTTTCAAGCAGACTACAAATAATGTTTTCTTCAGGAAGACACAAAATTCATACAGCCTATATTTCTGTTTATATGCTTGTTTTAGGAATAAGCATGCTGGTATCTCCGAGTTGTAGTTAGAAAAAGAAAAAAAAAAAAGAAATGAGGAGCATGATTTTATTGGGTTGGGAGTTCAGTAATTGACATTATTTGAAACTCTCGTGGTGTAACTTGCAATGTTGCTATTGTCATCCCTTCTCTGTTTGTTTTGCTGTATTTGGGGATCAGCTGCAGGCTTATTCCCATCTCACGTTGAGATCCTCCTGCCTTCTTGCATAGAAACAAGGGCTTTGATAGAATGAGTATTTTATCACTTACTAAAAGTCAATATGCAAAAGTCACTTTTTTCTTCTACTTTAGTAAATTCCTGTCTCGCATTTTCAGCTCTGGTTTATAAAAAATATGTTAGGTGCAAAATGTCACTTTATTGGGTGTCTGAGGAAAGAGCTGCCAGAGATCAGATTGGCTGCTCATCCCCTCTCTGTTGGTCCAGCATAACCAACATTTGCTTCCTGAATGTTAGCCAGAAATTATCTTCTCTCCAGCTGGATAGGGATATTTTGTCATCTTTAAAAACTGAGGTGACCATTATGTTGTTATTGTTAGGCAATTATTTCCTGTTCTGATACAGATTTACCCTCTGACCAGTTCTGGCCATGATATATCTGGCTGGGAAGCTGGTAAAGACTAATCAAAGCTTGCGAGAGCCTCTGTTGTTGTAATGCAGATTATTGCCTTCTACCCCTACTGCCTTTGCTCACTTCTTTCTGAAATACATCTCTCAGTTTTCTTAAAACTTTGGATTTGTAGTTGATTACCTTTCCTGCGAAATGAAAAAGTACTCAGATTCCTTTCATTTCACAATTGCCTTTCTCTTCCTTAAGAATCAAATGTTTAGTGAACAAACCAATTTTACTATAGGAAGTTCTGTAACTGATATTTATTAAAGTTTGTAACTACTTTGGTGTTCGTAAAAATATAGAAATTGGAAACATTAGATATTTTATTAAGTAATTGTATAGAGTTCTAAAAGACACCAAAAAAGATGGGATAATTACGGTACAAGCAGGATAAGATTTAAGTTCAAACATATTGAGCCTGTGGTCTTCGTTAGATGTTCGAGCTCCTTTCTTCATGGTATGGACAGAGAAGGACACTGCTCATTGGAGATCTGTCTCTGATAACAATGGGAGATGACTGGCTTAGATGGCGTAGCTAACTTGTAGATGGATAAAGCCAAGTGAGATGAATCTAGCCTGTAAGAAAAATAACTCAACATCATTTGCTGAATTTTCTACAAAGGCCTTTGAAAGAAAAAGGTCATGAAAGAAGTTGTCATCAGAATTTTCATGCTTTTAAGCATCTCCATTGTTTGGCTTCCATTTCATCCACTAAGGTCAAAGTGGAATTCTTACCTTCTTCAAACTTTTTGCTTCAATCTTTATTGGTTTAAGACTAGAATGCCCTGGATGTTAAAGAATTTTGCCCTGTGATTTAATACCCTATTTCTCTACATTTCTCTCCCTTCTTTACTCTGTAGCTCAGAGGCTGTCTTAGCTAGCTATGATTTTGTATTACTCTTGTCACTGCAGCATATTGCTGGTCAGAAATCACAAGTTGAAGTTGTCCTTGTCTGCTCTTCGATGTTAAGACAAGAAACCCTTACTGAATCCCTCTGTTTGCCCTTTGAAGTATGCTGTCAGAAGCGTCAGGGGAATGTAAGCCGAAGCAGCTTGTCATTGTACACTAATGCAAATCCTTTGTTGTTAATCTTGGTATAAGGAAATATAAAATTGGAATTATTTTTTGTAATTCTACTAAAAGACGTGATATTCAATGTCTTCTGGCTCCCACTAGTGTTTTAAATTTTAGTCTACTGGCACATACTAGATGGTATTTCCTTTCAAATAAATTACCTAAAATGTCTAATATATTTTTATGTAGTGACTTGCTGGTTTCTTAAATTAAAGCATCAAATACAGTTAAGTATTTGAACGGGGTATCTAGAGAAGTGGAATTCCTATCACTTCAGGTTTTCTAAGAAAAAAAAAACGGTAAAAATATTTTGAGGTGCTCGATGTATGTTTGGTCTTGCTTCAAAGATGTTGCATGATCTAGAAGACTTCCTGGCAGAACTAAGAGTTGGTTATTTTGTACTCAAAAATAGATGCTTTATTCCTATTTGCAGAAATTTAAATTCTGGTTTCTTAGGGAAAAAAAACCTATAATTTTTCAGCCAACAGCCTGCAGGATATAAATGCATTTAGTATGTCTTAATCTTAAATTTTATGACGTGAAGTTGCATGGAAATGTTTGAAGTAGAAATCATTTTGTTTGTTGGCTAGATGTTAATTTTTTACTGCTCAGATATTTTTCACATGTTTATTTACCTGAAGATGAGAGAACACCAACCAATTAGCATATGGTTATATGAAACGCAATGGCTATTCCAGTTGGTAAAAACATAATTTAAAATGTGTTATTTGTCATCAAGGTGGATGATATGTGGCTAGCCTTTTAATGGCTTTTAGAAATGTGCTTCACGTAATTTGAAACAAGCTTTCTTATCAGTATGTCTTGCAATTAATTTAATCTTGTTTCTGTTATTTCCACAGTATTTTTCAATTCAGAGAACCTCATTACATTTGCAAGTGCATTAAATTAGAGAGTGGATAGAAGAAGAGAGATGATTATCAGTTAATTTAATTATGTTTCTACATTTGCCTGTTTAATGATATGTCTGCCATTGTTGTTGCAAGCCTTTAGTGCAGTAGCACTGTGCAGAAATTAGTTCCAATTCCATGTAAAGTTTATGTTATCTGATAACTCCTGACAGCTCGTGGAGGCACATGTTCAGTAATTTATGAGTCTAAGCAGAAATCATTTACTTCAAGTCAAATGGCTAGGGTATGGAATAATTCACTACATCATTATTAAATTTTTTGAGTTTGCATATGTGGTAATGTTTTTACACAGCTTTACATCGTTAATTTAATAAGAAACAAAACTTTACATTCTCGTGGTAACTGAAGAAGCAAGCATGCATGCCATTACACAGTTCTCTTCTCAGCGGTTAAACAGTGTAGCTGAGGAATATTCTTGTTTTTGAAGAGACAGAAAAGAGCAAAGTAAGCAAACCCCCAAATTTGCCATTAACACAGTCCTTCGTATAAAATGCTCTTTGCTTTTATGAATAAAATTACACAGTCATTTAGGGAGATGCTAAAACCTGGATTCCAGTACTCATCGTTTAATATGGTGCCTGTCAGTGTAACTGCTGTTGGCAGTAACTACTATTTTTATATTCCTTTGCAGCTCTACAGGTTTTTTGCCGTATGTTAGAAATTTCAAGATGTATGGCATTTGCCCCGGCATCTGGAAATCATAAGGCTATATCTCCTGAGACTCCCCAAAGCAATTCTACATTACATATGCAGATATTTACTGAAGCAGATCTCAATTGCATAGCTCATTAAAGGCAGATTTGTTAAGGCAACACTTCTGATTTTTAGATATTTATAGATATCCAGTATCAAGGTGAGATAAAAAGACATTAATCCACGAAGTGCAAAATATTTGAAGTTTTAAAGATGGCAGTTTCCTAGATTTTTAGTGTTCTAATATTTGGAAGTAAATGGAAAATGTATTAAAAAATGATAGCAGAAATAGCCTGTAAATTAGAAAGCTGAATAAAAATGAAATCCAAATTTTACCTAGCTCTGAGAACTGTTCTTCTATTACTATATTTTGAAAGTAAAAAAAAAAACAAAAAACATTTATGTTTACTATTTATATGTGATGAATCATTCTGTGAAGTTAAATAATGCACATATATTGTGTATGTTAAGTTGTTTCTTCTGAAAGTACTTGCCACTAGAAAAAGACTCCCATGATGTACTGAAGAGGATCATCATACTTCAAAGCACTGGGGTGACTTCTACTCCCACTTCTTTTAGTCTTGCGACATGGAGTGATGATGGACTGTTTTGTAACGGAATAGGTAAACTAAGCTTTTTTAAGATGGGAAAAAAAAAAAAAAAATCAGAAATAGGATGTTAGTGAATGACAAAGGACATTGGAGTCAGCTGGTTATTTTTTCACTTGCAGATGTGAATAGTCATCGTTTCCTTAATGTTCCTGTATTTGCCTGCTTGTTTATATAGTTCCTCCATGTCAACCACATATTTTGGTTTGAGGGAAAGGCCCAAAGCATGATGAAGTGCTTAGTTCCAGTTAGGGTAGCTGTGGGAAATACTGTGGTGCCAAGAGGTCTTTCAGGATACAAAGGCAGATGATGGTGTTTTGTGCCTGAACTGTCCAGTCCACACAGCAGTAAGTCTAGAGTAGCTGCTGTTGTAGTTACTATAGAAAAGCACTGTCACGTGGAACTGCCTATTGTTGGTGTCTTAAGAATATGTACCACCGCAGGAAAAAAAAACACGATCTGCATACATGTGCAGGAAATTAAATGAAGATCTTAAAATAATAGCTGCGTTTCTGATATGATAAAAATCAGTCTTTTTTTTTTTTTTAGTTAATATTTTAATACTTCTGATACGCTTAGTGGAAGCAGGTTCTTAAAAAAAAAACAAAAAAACCCATGGCAAATTCAGTATATGTTTGGAGCAGAGGTGTGTGTGGGCGCAGAGTGGGAGAATCGGACTGCACAAACCCCGGCAGGGTGGGATTTATTCAGCTGTCGCTGCAGAAAACAGTCCTGTTCTCACAGCTGCTGACTGCAGTGATGAGTGACCTGATAACCCAGAGGACTGTTACTTACTTGCTATTACTTAGTATCATTATTGTAGACTTTTCATTTGTAGAGTATTAGTTTAAATATTGTTCAGATTTAGCAAGAGCTATATAGTTTTTTTTTTTTAAATAACTGTTTCTTGGCCTCTAACTTGCGTGCCCTTGATGAGTGCCATATTATATGACGCGTGTTCACTTCTGCTTCTGTTTACACCCATTATGTGTATTTTTTCCGTTTTACTTACTTTAAAGTTATTTTTGACAAGGATGACTGATAGAGGTGCTGTTATTTATACAGCATAGTGCAGGGATGTGCTGGTATCAGTTGGATCCACTGCAGTTTGTAAAAATTTAAAATATTACTGTTATTTTATATCTTCTTGTTTTTGTGAGGGGGAGTTAAAGTCCGAAGAAGAAATAAAAGTCCGAAGAAGAAATACTTCTCTATTTATCTTACAGGTATCCGGTTGGGGTTTGATGACAAACCGCGTGTTTGTTTTGAGTTACGACTCCTGATTTTGTAACATCTGACACTTTGTAACCATTATTCTTTTCCTAAAGAAGTTCAGCTCCACTGGAAAGAATGGTTTTGAATATCCGCCATGACTCAGGGTTTCTGCCAGAGTCCCTGGAAAAATTCCTGTGGGCCAAAATGTAATGTTATGCTCCTTTGTACTGGCAAAATTGTTGTTTACAAACTGCAGCGCAGGGATAAATCAAGCTGTTTATCCAAACATAGAAATAACAAGAGGATTCATTAACTAGTTCTGAATGTGGTAAGTAGTGTCTGACTACAAGAGTCTGCAACTAATGGTAAGGGCAGAACAGATATGCCATGACTGTGAGTAGCAACCTGGGGAATTAAATAGACTTAATTAAGAGATCAGTGAAAATTTTGGTTAGCCATTTGATATATTGGAGAAGAAAAAAAAAAAATTTCTCCTTACATGATCATAAACCTGCTTGGTTAATCATTGTCCTAAATTACAATAGGTTTGCGATCTCTACTTAGCTTTTCTAGAAAATACTTTGTTTGAGGTTGCTTTGCTTTGTTTTAAACCACTGGTAACTTCATAATTGACTATGACTGATTTAATGATGGTTGCTGTACAGTGAAGGATTTCTACTCTCAGTTCACTTTTGCCTTTTTCCCACCAATTGATATTTTTGGAGGGACTGAAAGGGAAAGATTAAATCCCTTAATATTCAGTGTTTGAAAAAATACTATGTTTTTCTCTCTGTCAGGAAGAATGCTTTCAAATCCCTTCTTGGTCTAAGCTGCTGTGCTTGACATCTCATTATTTGACTCAGCTGTTTCAGTTTCACCTTCACCCAGCTAATTAAGTAACTCATTGAATGTATTATTCAGTATTTGATTCTCCTATCTGAGCCGGTGAGAGATGGAATTTTTTTTTTTAAAATCCCCTTGATGGGATTAGTGAAAGGATTGTTCCTCTGACATGGTGGACTAAAATGAGAATGAGCTGATGGAGTTGGCGGTGTTTGAATCACGTTCGGTCATTTCAGCGAGTGTTTGGCTGCTGGCGAAAGTACGGGGATTAGAGTTGCTTTAAAGTGATCATTCCTTAACTAACCTGATAGTGACCTGTTAATTGTTTCAGGACATCTGTAGTGTGAAAGAGGTTCTTTGGTTTATTTGCATTTTTATTTCCTTCTTCAGCTGTTGTCCTGCAGGGTATTGTATCATGGTGTGTCAAGTCTAGATATGGGCTTTAGCTGTTTATGGAACTTGGCTTTGTTTGTCATTTTGGCTCCGTTATCAACATGTATTGCTTTCCAGCACTTTTGGCAATTTTTGAATAATTAATATCTTTTTCTTGGATTATAAATGTAAACAGGAGTGCTCTGCAAATGAGCAAAATCCAGTGTTTAGCTATAGGTTGTCCAACTGCATTCATGTTCCTGTGACTTTGACTGCATTTGTGACTAGTCTATTGTTTTACAAGGGAAGTGTTACTACAATTAAATTAATTTCCTTTTTGCTTTAGAATATATTTTCTTTAATAGTTACATCAAACCTGAATTAAATGTGACAATATTCTCACCCACTTAAAATCTACATATTTTTGTCGTATTGGTTAAAGCAAGCCTTTTAAAATATTTTTTTTTTCTAAATACATTTTAACACAGAAATACAATGCCGCCAGAGAAAGCTAGCCTAAGAGTATGGTTTTTGATACAGAATACTGAAGTTGTCCAGTGCATGAATCAGGTACAGTAAGAATTTGAGTCTCTTTCTTTAGAATCCCAGAGAAGTTTTCTAGTGAATTTGTTGTTAATTGTTCTGATGCCAGTGTCTCCCCTCTTAGGGCTGAGTTGTCCTTTCAGCGTTGATCAGAAGTACCCTTCTGGCTCTGAGGAGGCAATCTTGGCAAGAGTCTAGTGAAAACTGGTAACTGCCAGTGAGGTGTTTTCATAGTGAAACTGGTATATTCCACCAAAAAGCTATTTGAAAAGTGCTAATCAAATCTTACACCAAATGTCTGATACTTTATCTCCAGAGTAGTTCTTACAGTATATGTGTTAAAATGAAATAGTTTGAGTAAATCACAGTGAGGAAAAAAACCAAAAAAACAAAAAAACCAAAAAACACCAAGAAAATGTTTCTCTCTGCTTTCAAATGATCAATACTTTTTGTACAGGAAAATAAAACTGATACAGTTTTGTAATGATTAAGAAATGTGACCTACGTTCTGAACAGTTTCATGGCAAAACAAAAAGAAAACTGTAGCAGCTTCTGTCTTTGTCTAATGAATATTGTTTGTGCATTTCATTTTAAAGAACAGGATAGTTTCTAAAGGAAAATTCCACAGCTTTTAGAATATGCATACACTCTAAATTTAGGGTAAAAATGTGATGACAAATCACTTTTCTTGATTAAGTATATATTTTATATTTTTATTCTGGAATAAGAATATATTTTGTTTATTTACCTTAATCTGTTTTCACTCTGAGCAGATACACTTTTTTGATCTTGGTGCTGAAGCAAAAGACTTAACTTTTGGTAGGCAGTGATAGCATTGGAATAGGCTTTGACCTCTTTGCCTTGCTTTTGCAGATAGTTTTGCTTGTCCAGAAGGTTATAGTTTTCTGCAAGGAAAAATAAGTAATTGGAAGAGGATATCTTTAATTAGTATTCTATCGAGTACCTTTTTATACTCATCTTCTTGCTAATGAGAAGATATGTAAATATTTTATTAAGCTACTAAAAGATAGAGAACATTGTCCTTGATGAGACATGAAGTAGAAAAAATTAGACTATCAGTCTTCCAATAATTTGAAACAGTCAAAAATGTTAACTGTCTTATCATACTAACAGGAGTTCATAATATTTATAATTGTATCAGCAAACTAAATGTCTATTCAGTTATTTTCTTGTGTTAAACTTGTTTTGAACGTATGCTTTTTGCTTGCTTTCCTTGGGAAATACTCAGTCTTACTTGCCAGCAATATTTTTGACTATTTTATTCTGATGAAAAAATAGGTTAATACCTATGTAAACATAGCTAAGTTTTGGGGATAATTTAATGTACGAAAAATTAGCTGGGTTTGTAGATAATAAAGTAGTGAATCGGATTCTTTTTTTTACATATATTGTGTTAGAGCTTATGACTTTTTTATATTTGCACATTGTGTTATATAATAAAATGCTGAATTGCACTGTACTTTAGGAAATGATTTTATTAATCATTTGAGGAAAAAATAATTCTTGAAATGTCACTTTTTCTTTCACTTCACTGTTTAAATAAGACAAGATATTAATTTTGCTGTATAGGGAAGTAAACAAGCTCGTCAAATTGTTTTTAGCTGTGATATTTGAACAGTTACTTGAAAATTTTGTTATAATACGTATGTCATGAATAGATGTGGTTTTCATTCATTACAATGGTACATTGGCAGATTTTAGCAATTTATTCTTTTATGGCTGTAGAGGGAGAGATCAGTGAGGTACAATCAACACAACCTTTTCCTCTGTGTTTGGGGACGTGATGATTCGCATTGATTATTATTAGAAGAGAGATAACCCGGTTTTGATAGTGCTTCCTCTGTTTTTTTCATTACTCTTATAAATCTAACAGTCTTAATATTTTTAAAGTGTGTGATGCTTCAATTTCTAGGTCAATGTTATGTTCTTATCTTGTAATTCATGATGTTTGTGGTGTTGCTATCAGTAGCTTGTAGTGCCCTGATTTCTTCAATCAGCCAAAACACCATTTTCTGAATACCTTGATTCAAGTCTGTTTGATCTCTCAAGGCTTGAACCTATCTGGTATTGCTGGATGCAGAGATGAAAATATTCTTCCTAGTTTCAAATAAAGAAATAATTTGTCTCTCCAAATGTATGTATAGTTGTAAAAATATACCAGCAGTTAAGTTAGGCATCGTCACAGTCTCATGATTGCTAACATTTCAGTGGAGGATGTAAACATATGGCATATTCTAAAGCAGATACAGAAAATACTGTGTTTTTATGGTTTAGACTGTTGTTTTCCCAGTTTCTTCTTCCTTCAAACATTTACATTTTAAATAATATTCACAGCTTTTTATTCAGTATATTTTCTGTGATCATTAATAAGCCTACAACTGACTTGCAGGTAAAATAAAACAACCTACTTAGTACCAAAACTGAACTCAAACAGTAAGTTATGTTTATACAAAGCAAATCGTTGTTCATCACTGTAGAGTGCAATGTCTGCAAACAGGGACTGCAAACACTTGTTAGGTATCCAAATCAGAAATGAGAATAAGATGAAGATACTTAAGCTTTTTTTCTCTTTGCAAAAGGTTTTAAACATCCACAGTGGGGTATCATTAGCAAAGATACTGTATGACTGCTCCAGTAAAGAAAGATGATTTAAGGCTTGTAGTCACTGTGATTTTTGTATCTGAAATGAAGACTTTTTACTTCATACTGTAGAAAAAAATCTAATTTTGAATTTTTTTTTTTTTTTTTGGTCATAAAGTAAGATTGTTAGAACAAGAAATGTTAGAACAAGGTGGTTTAGAACAAGAAATACTGTGTTGTAGAGAACAACATAGTAGAGAGCCTGGGTAAAATGGCAGTAATACATGAAATAACTGCTGGAGGGGTTGGTATGGGAAACCTCAACAAAAAAGCTTGCAGCAGCTTTAGGGATTAGCATGGTAGCTGAGCATCTCTCCGAGCTTTTACATTGATGCTTTTTAAATTATTATTTGGGTGTATGCAAAGTGCAGATGCAGTTTTGGGGGCTTTTTTCAGCTGTCAGAAATCCTGTATATGACTTGAATTTGGAGGGTCTGCTCTGCAAATTCAGTTGTATGGAATGTATTTCATGAACTTAGAGCAATAAGAAATTAGACAGGGAGAGGTGTTGCTAGATGCTGGGCTACAGAAACATCAACTTTTTGTCCTACTCATTCTGTCCTGGTGACTATATCAGTCTGTACTTTTGGCTCATGGTCGCATACCCTGTGTTCTCCATATTCAAAATATTAAAATTTCTGCATTTGTTGCAATACAGGTTGTGTCTTACTGTCGTTACTACCTCCTCCTACCTTGTGCTGTTATTTAAATGTTGAGTTTAGATATTCTATGTATTGGAGCAAGTTTTTATATAGTTATGGAATTGTACTTGAATTATCCATTATAATTTTCAAGTCAAATTTAAACTCTGATAAATGTTTCATGATGTTCACTGATCTCATATATGAAATCAATCTGCTGATCAAAAGCTCCCTCTGTACTTCTCTTTTTTTATGGATTTCCCTATGCACTTTGGAATTCTTTAAAAGTAGCAGACAGTTGCTGATAAAGTAGTTGCCATGAGTGACAACTGAGAATACTGTTATTTTTGCTTTTGAGGATGCCAGATGGGAATTATGTAAAGTGGAGTTGACTGTAGCCTTCAGAAGACATGCAGATTTGGGTAGCTAATTTTGCAAGTGCTCTTTTGTTATTGTTACATTTTTTTTAGCATTGCAGGAGGTCTAAGGACAAAAGACAGATATTACCTATGCTTCATCCGTTGTTTGATCTTAGTTTTGGAGTCTTGGATAATTTTGATATGGGCTGACTAGGTCTTTTGAACCTTTATTTGTTAATGAAGTTTTAAAAGGTAGCATTTGAATTGGACAGTGCAAACAGTGTTTTGTGGAGCAGCTCTGATAAAGAATCTCAGTGTTCAGCCGGAATAAAACCTTGTGCTGGATCTGCTTTTCTGAAGCTTGTTTTGATCTTTTGAACATCAACTTGATGTTGGCTTTACTTCATCGTTTATACCATATTAAGAAAGGGAGTTTTCCGGCCTGATGTAGTAAACAAAATGTTAGTAGTCAGAAAATATCTGGTATAATTTACTAAATATTATCATTTGATTATCATCACATAATTTTATAGAATGTATTTCTCTGGCTGCATCATTAATAATCATTAGGCTTAGTAAGAGCAATTACAGGGTAAATGGTGATGATTTTCAGTATTTGTAGTGTAAAATTAGCCACAGTTTTAGATGTTATTTTGAATATATTAAAAACAGTGATGAAATTGCATATCTAATCAGTTTAAGCCCTTAAAAATTCACAAGTGAAAGAAAGAAACACTATATTTAGTGGAAATGTAAAGCTACAGAACCAAAGAAACAAAACTGGTATAAAATATTAATTATTTTACTTAAAAATTCTTCATTGACGATCATTTTTACTAAGTATCTTTTAAAACATATAACAGTTATGACTGCTATTCCACAGCATTCTGAGATTTCCAGAGGGAAGTAATTGTCTTTATCAGGATCCTTTCAGTTGACATGGGTCATCCTAACAACTTTCTGTTTTGCTTTCCTAATGATGCTATTTTTACTCTGGGATATATAACTCTTCTTTCATGAGACAGTAAATCATGCAAGGGAGAGCTTGTGTGACTCACGTGTTTTCAAGGGTAACCTTTATGTACAAAACTGTCGTATGTTTAAACAAAAAACTGAAAGTAAGACTATGTAAAAGCAGTGACCAAAATAAGTCTCTCTTCCTAATTTTATTCTAGTGCACATGTAATTCTTCTAAAAGTCAGAATTTCCAAGAAATTAAGTTATCTTTTAAATATACGATTTTCTGTTTTGATAAAATATTTTATTCTAACCACTTAAAGCCAATTTAGGCTCATTTCAGTCTTAAGTGAATTTTGAAAAGCTGCTCATTATCTTTGTGTTTAAGTATACCTGTTCTAGAGAACATCAGCCCTGTTTTAGTGGAAGATACCACTATAATCCTTTTGTATTCAGCTGTGCAAGACATAACAGTATTTTCCTTTCTGCTTTAGAAGGATAAATAGTCATTTTCTTCCAGAGGATATTTCAGTGTTCTTGCAGTCCCATTTTCACTTGGTGAAAGCATAGCTGTAGCAAATGGGACCTAGAGGACTGAGTGCTGATGTTACTGAATTTATGGTTAAAATATCACTCTCCGTTTTATAATACTGGGTTAAAATAGATGAAAGAAATAATGTTCTTAACATCTGATGAGGGAATCGAAGCATTTGCTCTTACTGTAACAAAGAATCTGGACCCTAATCTGCTCAGTGTGTGAAATGCGTTCATGTTGATTCCTGGTGTTTTGGATCACACGTTACAGGACAGTAGTGCATTACAGGGGTCACTTGGGTAAAGTTAAAACAACTCAGCACTACCATGGAATCTTTGATTTCTTCTTTGAATTTAGTGATGATACAATTTGATTTGGAGCTTTGATTATCATTTAAGTTATAGGTAAGATTTCAGCCCTGAAATTTGCTTTAAAAGCGAAGAGGAATGCAAGTTTTGTGAGTGTGCAGCTGTTATGAGAGTTTGTTTGTAATTTGATACCCTTGTATAAATAATATCAGTTGGCAGGAAACCAATGAAGGAAACACTTTCTCTGATTCAGAGAATTTTTTTTTCACTTAGTTAGAGAGCACAGTTTGTTTGAAAAGTTTCAGCCTGTTTGCGTGATTGTTTTTCCTTCATTTTAATCAATAGTAATTACTGTAATTAGAGCTAGCCATAGTAAGATCCTTGCATTGATAAAGAAAAAGAAATACCCTCTTGGCACATCGTTTGCCAAGTTGACATACTATCTATAGCACTATTAGTCGAGGCACAAATTCTTTAATAGATTTCCCGCCCCTCACCCCCCACCTTGGTAAAGCATATTGGATTTTACAGTTCACTGAGTATCTGGTCTTTATCATTCCTGTGCTCTGTTGTAGTTATTGTTAATGGTTATATGAGCTGCAAAATAGGAAGCATATATCACCCGTCAGCCTATCTTCTCAAAACCCAGCTTGGGTTAAATTATAGTAGGGTTGATTAGCAGAAGCTGCTAAAACTAAGGTTCCATAGAAGAGTTGTGGTTTTCTCCTCTAGGGTTCAGAATTTGTGTTCGGTCCTTAAAGAAAAGTTTCAGTATATTAGGGTCATAAATTTTAAATAGGTCTTGCCAAAAAGTGATTTAAAAAATTTACCAGATGAAATAAAAATGTATTAAGCTGGTTTATACAGAAGGAGAGAAAGATATTTTTCTGCTGTAATGTGATGCTAACAAGATTTTAGTTTAAGGGAAATGTGCGCAGTTATACTTACTGTAGGTTGAAAATAATTCGGAAAGGAAATTTTAGCAATTCAGGAACAGTGCCATTTTTACTCCAGCAAAGATTGTGTTTGATGTAATGAGTTTTTTTAGCTCTTGAAAGTGATCTTCTGACTGTGTTACTTTGTTTTAAATTGTGTAGCTTAGATACTATTCAGTATTAATGCTTGAGGAACTTGAATAAACTGGAAGTAAAGCTTTATAAAAAGCACAGAGTTGTGTATCTAGGCTATAATGTAGAAAGAATGTATAGAAAATTTAATGTGGAGTTAGGAAGAGGGTGATCAAAGCTCTCATGTACTTTCTGTGCCTCAGATTCCTTTGGTCATGCTGAGTTGGCATTTCAGAATATGCAGTCTTTAATTTTTTGCAGAACTTTTTGAAACAATAATGCCATCAGATATGATAAGATAATCATGTAAATGGAAGTTTGACATAAGTACAGCACTCTTTATTATATATATATTTTTTTTTTCTCTAGGTCTACACGTCTCCTACTTCATTAATTGAAGTGGAGCATTCAAATTTTATCAAGTGTCAAATAGTTGAAGGTTACTGCCATCAAGATGGAGGATTCTCCTTAGGACTGAGAGTTAAATGTTAGTGTGAATTCTAACATTTGAGAGAAACACCTCTCTAAAGCATTTTAAACACTGGTGTAGTTATTCCCTTTTTCACTGGCGACATCCACTCAAACTTCTACTAGCAAATTAAAACCAGACAGAAGGGTGTTGTTTTCCCGTATAATACACAATTAAACTGTGGAATTGCAATGGGATATTTCAGAGGGCGAAAGTATGAGGAGTTTCAAAACCAGAATCAATGAGCTTGTAAGATAAAGATCTCGTGGGTATTAAATGCCCGGAAAAGAGCTTCTAGCTCAGGCTTAATACGGAAGGTTCTGAGGTAGAACAGGGCTGATGTGTATACACGCGTTGTGTATACAAAGCATGGTTTGTGTGCAAGATGTTATACAGCTTGGCTAAGCTTTTGCTACAGACGAGTTTGTGCCTTTCTCACTTCTTTGTTGCTCCTTTCCTAGGACTCTGCCTCAGTCCTTCGGAAGTCCAAGAGCGATCGTAGTGATCAATGCCTCAGAGACAGTGTAGGTGCTTCAATGATGGTGAAGTTAAGGCAGATGAATCTTATCCAGTGCTAGACAGCCTGCAGCTTAAAACTGAAAGCTCTGTTGGTACGTCCAAGTGGAAAAGCTTTGTGCTTAGACATGAGGGCAAATGAGAGCTATAGAGGTTCATTTGAGATTGAATTTATATACAGCTCTTAAAATTTATAGTATGAAGGTTGATCCTTCCTTCCTTCTGGATTTTCTTTGTTGAATAGATGACTTAACCTGCCTAGTGAGTAAGAAATTGCGTATTATGAGAGTTATTAACTTAACAACCTAGAAAAATTGCTTTTAGATAACTAGGTTGTTATCTTCATTTCTGCACTAGTTTAAGAAAAGGAAAAAGAAACTTATTTCTTGTTTTTGATGAATCCAAATGCATTTATAAATCAACTTCTTCTTACACTGATCATTTGCCCTGAGGTTATTTTGGCACCTCTCGTTTCCAAATGCCATAGCTCATTTTAAGCGTTTATCTTTGATACACATCTGAGGGGTGGGGGGGGAAATCCCCAGTCTGTATGTACAGTGAAATCAGTTTAAAACAAATACAGTAGCTATTATATTTCAATTGTATACTGAAGTATCTTCAAATACTGTACAGTATTACACAGAGCGATTATCTGCTCTCCAAGTTTTTGTTTTAGTTTTTGGTTTTTTTTTTTTAAGAAGTATTAGATACTAAAAAGTATTTGTTACAACCAAGTAATCAATACTCCTTTACAAAGAAGGTTAGTTCCTCAGTGTGCATTTCACTCATGCCTGTGTTATTACGTTCTTCCTAGTGTATTGATGCAGAGGTATGCCAGGAAGTTGAAATAAAGTTTCTATGTATGAAACACCAAATAATTTGTGACCTGACTACTTGTCACACTTGTGAATAGGTAGAAGCTGAAAGACCGCATCCTGGGCTGCATCAAGAGGAGCGTGGCCAGCAGGTAGAGGGAGGTGATTGTCCCCCTCTACTCTGCCCTGGTGAGACCCCACCTGGAGTACTGTGTCCAGTTCTGGAGCCCCCAACATAAGAAGGACATGGACCAGTTGGAGAGGGTCCAGAGGAGGGCCACGAAGATGATCAGAGGGCTGGAGCACCTCTCGTATGAGGACAGGCTGAGAGAGTTGGGGCTGTTCAGCCTGGAGAAGAGGAGGCTCCGGGGAGACCTGATAGCGGTCTTCCAGTACCTCAAGGGGGCCTACAGGAAAGATGGGGAGAGGCTGTTCAGTAGGGCCTGTTGTGATAGGACAAGGGCTAATGGGTTTAAATTAGAGGGAGGTAGGTTTAGATTAGATATTAGAAAAATTTTTTTACAATGAGAGTTGTAGAGCACTGGAACAGGTTGCCCAGAGAGGTGGCGAATGCCCCATCCCTGGAAACGTTCAAGGCCAGGCTGGATGAGGCTCTGAGCAACCTGATCTAGTCAGGGATGTCCCTGCTTCTTGCAGGGGGGTTGGACTAGATGACCTTTGAAGGTCCCTTCCAACTCTAACCATTCTATGATTCTATGACAGTAGATTTCTGATTGTTGTGGGTTAACCCCAGTAGGCAGCTAAGCACCATACAGCTGCTTGCTCACTCACCCGCAGTGGGGTGAGGGAGAGAATGGGAAGGGTAGAAGTGAGACTGCTTGTGAGCTGAGAAAAAGGCAGTTTGCCAGGTAAAGCAAGAGCTGCATGCTCAAGCAAAGCAAAACAAGGGATTCATTCACTGCTTCCATTGGCAGGCAGATGTTTCACCATTTCATGGAAAGCAGGGCTCCATCACACATGGTTTTTACTCAGGAAGACAAACTGCAGAATTTGTAATGTCTTCCATTCCTCCTTCTTCCCCCAGCTTTTATTGCTGAACACATAAGATGATCTGGAACATCCCTTTAGTCAGCCAGGGTCAACTGTCCCTGCTGTGTCCCCTCCCAGCTTCTTGTGCACCCCCAGCCCACTCACTGGTGGGCTGGGGTGAGAGACAGAAAAGGCTTTGATTCTGTGTGAGCAGTGTTCGTCAGAAATGAAAAATTTGTGTTGTCAACAGTGTTTTGGTCACAAATCCAAAACACAGCATCGTACCAGCTACTGCACAGAAAATTAACTCAATCCCAGCCCAAACCAATACACTGTTTTAAAAAGAGGAGGCACTTATTGCTTGTATTAAATATAGATTTTATTTTTTTTTAAATACTCAGATATAAGGCAGTAGTTTATGCAGTGAAGCCTTGATTCCTATATGAAGTTCTGTTTTGGTTTTCAATTAAAAAAAAAAAGCATAGTGACTATGTAACCAGTTTTTAGTGAATGTACCTTTTTTTTACTGTTTGGAAATAGGCATTTGCTGAGTATATATCAAAAGCATAAAATGCGTCATTTTGTGACTGAGTCAGAAGTTTAGTGTAGTATCAGAGAAAAAAAAACCAACCCTTTTCATTGAGCCTTAATTTGCATGGGCACCTGCTTTCTTAGTCCCGCAGTCATCATATGCCTTCTTTCAGTGAAAAAAAAATATTTCCTGTCACTTTGTAAGCTTGAAAATTTGCTCTCTCAGTTAAAATTTATATTTACTTCTTAGCAATATGTAGCTCTAAAATGACTGAACTCTGTTCAAAACTTCAACAGAAATCCTCTTCAGTCTTGAAGTAAGTTATTTTTGTGAACAGTGGACTTAACTGAAATAGTTTTATTACAGATTTGGACCCTGTGTCCTCACAGTCCCCACTGGAGAAACAGGGGCTCCTTCCCAGCAGCCACTTCAGCATCGTGACTTCGCGTAACGAGTCCTCCTCGTTTCAGCATCCTCAGCTCGCTTTGAGGTCTTTTTGACAGCTGATGTAGTGGCTGGTTTGCAAGTAATGTTTGGTGTTTTTCTTTTACTTGGCCACTAGTTTATGAAAATATGGGAACGTAATAACTCTTGGGGCTTTTATTTCCCTTTCAACTGTGGCTGGTTGTGCTAAATAAATTCTAAAGGTGCTGAGGTACTTGAGGTAATTTTACATGCCTAAAAAAGATAAATTTCTCCAGCAGTCTATTTGTCCTCTTGTGCTGATGTTAATTTGAAAACCCATACTGTCAACTTAGGCTGCTTTCTCTACAAGTTGCATCTACACTTGGGGTTTATATTGCCAATTGTCATCTTTGCTCAAACCACGCTGGCAGCTTTATCAACAGCTCTTATTTTGGATTTGTGAGGAGTGTATATTGACCACGTAGATTTCAGAGGCTTAAAATATATTGATATTTATGTGGCTGTGGATCTGCTTGACACCTAAGGGGATATTATTAACTAAATAATGTTTACAGTGTAAAAATTCGTTTTTACCTGTTTAAAACTTAGAGTTTTGAAAATCGTTGTGATGGTGCTTAACCTGACTTTGCTCCTGAAGTGACACTTTTATCTTCCAAATTAGTTAAAACTCAGGTGTAATTAGGTTTTCAAAGAATTTGTTAGAAAATTGTGCACAAACTAGAAAATGGAGATTGCGTGTATTTTCCCACATTGCATTTGAAACTGGGGGTGGATTCAGATGCAACTGTGTTGCTCTTTGTGTTGAGCATGGCAACTTTCAACCTTGAAAATAGAGGATCTTAGAGAAAAGGAGTTTAAGATTTGACCTGTAGGTCAAAATGATGTTATGCCTGCAAAACATAATGCTGTTCAAACCCATAACTTTATCGAATGGAAATTCGTATTGCTATCTTTGAAAAGTAAATATTTACTTACCCCCGAATTAAGTCTTAACTTGATACTTTCCTATGCTTCAACATAGAATTTCCCGTTAGCTAGATACTTCTATGTGATAGATTCACGTCTTAACATTATATACATCTTTCCTGAAAATGCTGCATATTTTTACGTTGATATTTGCAGTTGTGGTGATCTAAGGACATACACGGAATATTTACACTCGGGTAGTTTTGCATCATTGGACTAATTAAAACATATGTTTGGAGAAATGAGATGACTTGTGAGCACACAAGAGCTTGCTTTCTGTGCTGTGGGGAGATGTCTTTGCGTCTTGTAAGTATTTAGAGTGTATTTAAGAAAAGGACAAGTTACTCATAAAGGTGATGGAATGAAGAGGAAAAGAAGTGGGAAAGTTTCATCTGCTCCAGTCCATAAAGCTTTCTCAGCGAGCAGTACCTAGTCCCTCAAATGAGTCTTTATTAGTGGAAGAAGTCAAGCTTTTTTAAGTTTTCAGCTCTTGATAGCCTTAAATTGTAAATGAACATAAGCAAAACACTAGAATCAGAATAAAGAAGAGATTGGGTATCCACTTACACAGCCGGATGGTGGGTGGCTACGTGGGAGGGCACACACAAGAGTCCCTTCAAATCTGCATTAAAAATACAGCAGTGTTCTTACAAGGGATAATTTTTTTTTATTATAAAATTTGTCAGTTCAGTTTCCAAGAGTCTTGTAAACCTTCCTTTTCAAGTCTCTCTACTTTCAGCTAGAAACAAGTCGAGTAAGCTCCCCAGTGTCTTGAGAAACTTGATTTTAAATCCCTGATCAGATGTTTTTCCTTTTCTATTCTGGACAAACAGCCCTGAACCTGCCCTGGGGCAACAGAAAAATACACAGATGACCCAGTCTCCTGGTTTCTGCTTGTAGCTGTAGACACAAGCCTCTGTTGGTCTAGAAGTGTTAGTAAGTAGAGTTAAAGCTTTTAATAAATAAAGCTCTTTTCTCATGTCTTTGACATTGCAACTGTTAGAGCCATTAAAATCCTGGAATTGGTTTCTTAATTTAATGAGGCTTCTGCATGAGTCCTTCAGTTGCTGGGGACAAACTTAGTAAAGACTTGAATGTCACATTCTAAGGTTTCATTTTTCATTTATTTTCTTCTTCAGTAAGTATTACTGTGTGGTTAATTTGTTCTCTGGGATGGATAAAATAGAACTAATATGAAATTCAAATGAATTCTTCTGCTGGCAGGCTGTTTGTTAGCAGCAATAATGAAATATAATGTCTAATGGATAGTGCAAAAGATTAAGTATTTTCCTCAATAATTTAAGGCTTTGATATATTTAAGCACTTAATAAAAATATCCAGAAAAAAATCAATAAACTAGAATTTGACTGTGTACTTATAAATTTTAAACATATATTCTTGTTCTGTTTAACATCAGGTTACCTTTATCTAACCTTTAATCAATAAAAGGAATCCCTTTCAGTCTTTAAAACTTTAAACCTGAACACCCTCCTCACGTTTATTTCGAAATCTACTGCATTTTAGTGGAATTGGAAATCAGCGTTGTGAAGAAAAGAGACAATTTGTGTTAGCAGTCATTGGGAAGCCAAGGTTGCATGTAGAATACCTAACCAAGCTGGTCAGTGCAATGGTAATCTTCCATAGGGAAGGTGAACAAGATCTCACAAGGTTTTTTGCTTCCACCTACTGACTATTCTTGATATTACAGACAAAAGCAATTGAGAGGATCCTTCAATATTAAACTGCCAGAGTCTCATCTTTCCTCAGATACAGGCCATGGGAGTAGCGTGTGTACATAGGAATTCTGTCTTTTGTATTTCATTACTCTCACGTGAAAAAATATGATGTTTGAAATGCAAGTAACTCTTCTAAAGTTTCTTAGCACATACAGTTTGCTTGTTTTTTGAGGGATTTGTTTGTTTTCTTTCGTTTCTGTTATTCTGTGTAACGATGATAGGGAAGCAGGGGAAACAGATTTTGGGTAGCAGGGAGATAACAAACTGAAAAATGTGCGCTAGTACAGGTGTATTTGTGTTGGCATGACTACTGGCTACGTGAGGATATTGATTTCACTATTTCTATTTGCAATCAAGAAGTAAAATTAAATTAGTAGAATTATAGCAGCTATGTAAAATGAAGTGTATGGAGGCTTCTACTGCATCCTAATGCCAAAGTACCACGTGGTGCCATGCTCCCAGCAATGATTACTGCCACTTTCTAGAGCTTTTTTTTTTTTACTTCTGTTCAGTAACATTTGTATAGAGCTGATATCTAGGTGAATGTGGTAGATGGTTTTCCCCAGGGCCTTGCATCTTAAACTTTTAAATTCCTGAAACATATGAATGTTCAAACAGAGCACAGTTGGGATGAGGAATGGGAGCCTTCTCGGGAATAACATGGGTATATTGGTGGATGTCCCATCCCTGGAAACATCCAAGGCCAGGTTGGACAGGGCTCTGAGCAACCTGATCTGGTTGGAGATGTCCCTGCTCCTTGCAGGGGGGTTAGACTGGATGGCCTTTGAAGGTCCCTTCCAACCCAAACCATTCTATGATTCTGTGATTCTATCGTATCTGACGTATTCTGTACTGTGTGCTTGCAGTAGATCTTGCTGTCAAGTTATCTAATTCATGAGTTGTCTCCAAACTAGCACTGACAGAATTGTACCTCTTGGTCTCATTTTTCTACCTGGTAAGCTGCAGTACTCAATACAACCCTGAATACCGGTTGATCACTAAGCTGACTAAGTTTCAGTAGGAACATTTAAAAGCTACCTTTCAGAACTGTGTGCCTGCAAACACAAAGGTGAGCATAGTGTCACCATCTCAAATAATGCCATTCTTGTGTTAAATATATGTGGCAGTGTCTCATGTGGCACTTTGTTCAACTTCCAGAAGGTTTGTTTGTCCTGTGTTGCTCCTGATGTTCTGCATGAAACCTTCCTTTGTTTCTTTGTTGCTACCTAACATAACAGACAAAAAAAAAGACACTTTTCTTTTGTTTTGCCACAGGAAAAAAAAAAGAGTTGTTAATATATTTGTAATAATATAATTCAGTTGGCTGTTCTGTTACACAGTGACACCTAGAGAGAAAAAAAAAAAAAGGAATAATGTTGGTTTTAAACTGAAATGGAACCCCTTGGGTTTTCTACCTTAGTGGCAGGGTATGCCTACAATTCATTCTTTCCATCTTTTCCGTGAAACATCCTATGAAGTATTTATCACTGTGTAATTTGTCTGAAATAATAATTCTTCAGGAGGAACAGATTTTGCTTGGTTTTATCTTAGTTTTTGTGATGTAACAACATTAGATAATGCGCCTGATGTATTGTTCAGATCTATAGGATTTTACTTTACAGCAGTGGTAGTACTTAATCTCAAATAAGTCATACAGTTGGGAAATGTGCAGTACACATACTAAAATGACAGTGCTTTGTCATTTTTGCACTTAAAAAAAATAGCACAGATGTCTCCCAGAGAGTAACATTCTTTCTTTGCTTCTTCCTCTGAGCCTGACAGATGATTCATTTCAATAATTTTTTTAAAGCTTAGTTTCTTTGTACTTTTTTTTTTCTTTAAATACATATATCTAGGCTATATATGATGTATACTCAAATATTTATATTTAAACGTATATTTGATTAAGCCAGGATCTTTACTGCTTTAAATAATTACAACAGTAGTTGTTTCAGAAAAATTGGTTTGTTTTGCTTGGCAATTAAAGTTTAAGATATGCATGCGTGTCCTTGACATGAAATGCACTTGTCACTCAAGGATAAATTCTGCCTGAGTTCACTTACAGTTGGTAACAAAGTAGTTGACTACTTTTGTTCCAAAAGGACTTCTCACAGACTTTCTAAAGAGATCAGGTGCACAGCAAGCAACTCCTGTAACTGCTTCTGCAGAATGATGAACCGTTACTCTTGGTTTTAAATATAAACCTGTTGCAAATTAAAGTTTATTTTTCAGCTAATAAACTTGCAAATTGATTTTGGAAGGGATTCATTTATTATCTCCTGTTATTCCTTTTTCACCTACTACACAAATTTTTACTGTTCAAATTTTTAACTGCATTTGAACTGAGGATTCTTGAATTCTGCTTTAGTCCTTCTTCAGGTAACCTTAGTTATAATTTATTAGAGCTATACGCATTTGTGAGGATTTCACCCACCGGTCAAAAAAAACCCTGTTCAGGAAGTCAGGCTTTGTATGGTGTTTCATGTTAAATGGTCCAGGTTGTTATCTGATAATGTACCTAAAGCAAGTTTGTCAAAAACTAGTTAGGCAGTATTTTAAAATTAATATTTGGAATTTATGTGATTTCAAAGGTAATCCAATACCACTCTTCCTTGCTAGCTTCAATATCCAGTAATCTTAAAACCATATATATGTAGTTTTCCTTGCTAATGGTGCAATAGTTAGTTTGTAAGATTCACTTTCTGTATCTTTAGATAGAAGATGAAACACTAAGAGATGAAATGATTGCCTAATGTTCAGAGATAAAACACAAAATAGGAATGATGTCGTTTGATTTTCAGCGTGTGTCTGTTCCTTGTGGCTGGTATCAGTTACCTTCCAGCACATGGTCTCTTTAATTCCTGATGGCAGCTTTGGAGGGTCTCAGCTGGGTTGGCCTCAACTGCGTTCAGCTGGGCTGCATGCTGAATTTGTACCTTTTGCCTTACTTGTTGTGGACAGCCATGTAAGATACACTGTGCTGGGAGGAAGATGGCTTTTGTTTTATCCAGGTAAAACTGTGGTTTTTTATTTGTATTGAGTAATGAATGCTTATGAATTTAGGTTTCTTAAAAATTGCTTTTAATGGGAAATGATAGCGGCAAAATAGAAAATCCAAGTCTTCTAGGCAATGGGAAGAGATCAGGGTACCGTTAGGTCTTGAAGAAGGTATATTCATCATACTGAGGGTTTGTAATAGCTGTGACTGGAGTCTGATAGGAGCTGCATTATTCTGCATGCAGTTAATTTAGGTCAGTGTGTGAGAGAGCCACCGTTGTCCTTGGTGATATGAAAAGATATGATTCATTTTTGATGAACCAATAAATATGTTAAAGAACATTCCATTATTTCCAAAAGGTGACTTAGGGCATAGCTAGCAGGTAAAGAGCACTGGTGTTAATGGAGTTTTAATTCATTCCTCTGAGGCAGAAAGCTTTTTAAAAGCTGAGCATTTTTTCCTCAGTCACTTGCCTAAAAAAACGTGAATTTAAATACACAAACCAGCTCAGGAAGTCAGCCTGTAGGCAGGGATAGTATTTCCTTACGCTCCAAATGGGAGGAGGGACATGGTCAGAGACTCTGTGGCTGATAGTAAGGGGCACTTGAAAGAAGATTTTTGAGTGTTATGTTCCACAAAGTACAGTCTGGTTCCCATTAAAAGTATTTTGAATATATTCAGTATTTGAGGTGCTAATTCATATATGAAACTGGGATAACAAAGATTTTGGCTGTTGGAAATATGCTGCTTAAGAAGTAACTGAGAGCTTGATATGCCTAATAAAAACATCTTTAATGTATCTTGCTGTGAACGGAAGTATATTTTTTCAGGAAACCTTGATTCATCTTACTTGATTGAATGATTTCATTTTTAAAAATCTTTTATGGGTGTATGGCTTCAGTGAGAAGTCTTTGGCATTGAAATAATACTAGTTGTTCATTTAAGATGAATAAGCATGGTGTTGAAGAAATACAACTTCAATGGGAAACTTAAGTGTTTTCACTTTTAGTAGGAGCTGCCATTAGCTATAAGCCTTACATTTGTAATTGGGATTTATGTAGCAGGTAACTCTAGCTAGTAATCTAAAATCTGATGAGATTAGTTCTAGCTTCAGTGAGAGGCTGAAGGACTTAATTTTAACAAAGGGTTGTCCCTCATCTGTATGTACTTTTTTTTTCCCCCCCAATAGAAATCTGTACAGTTGCAGTATGTAAGCAAAACTAGCTTTCAAGAATACCTGCACTAGAAAAGTAAAGTTGAAAGGACAGAAAAATCGTAATACGTCACCTGTCTACAGTGTAATGGCTTGAACTGTATCTGGCTTGCTCAGTTTCCAATAGTGACTTGTTGTACGAAGGGATAATATAAAGAAATAAATGCCTTTCAGACTGTAATTTTTGTGATAATTATTATCTCTGCATGTCTTCTGGTCTGCTGACAAAAATCCAAAGATAAAATGAGAGTAAAAATATTTTAGGATTAAAAGGAATGTATGTTGGGTGTCATTACATTTAAGATTGTTTCTTTGACTCCTGAAGGAAACATAAGTCCAAAACACATGTGTATGCGTATACATATACAAATATTTACATTAAATAGATGTTTAGTTATTTTTGCATGTTACAGTGAGATTCAAACACAGATATCTTCAACACGTCAAGTCCTAGTTAGCACTCTTGACAGCAGATGGAACTTTGAGCTGTTGTTCCTTCTTAAGCTTGCCTGTATATTGTTTTAATCTATGATAACTTTTTTTTCTTAAAAAAAAACCCAAACAAACAAACATATAACATAAATCAGATATCATATTTTTGTTTTATGAGCTAGCTACACTGTGTTGAAATAGGTTTGTTTTTTTATGATGTTTCAGTCGTGTCTTTAAGATTGTTTGTAATAAATTTTATTAAACTTTACTTAAAGCCATAATACTAAACATTGTGCATATAAATTTCATACATGTACAAAAATAATAGTTCAATGAAGTGTACAAGGTTAAGAAACCCACTTTTCAGACCTTGATGCCCTTTCTTCATCCTGTGTTATTTTCACAGCCCTGGTCGATGTGCTTTGTGACATGGTCTTCTCTGTCTGTCTTTCCAGGACGCTAAAGCAGAGTGCAATTCCTGTGTAGAAACCAAGGACAGAAAAGTAAGTGGCTTATTTTACTGTAATTTGCCAGATGACTGTAGTAAGTGGAGGGTTTTTTGTTTGATTGTTTGTTTTTTAATTAAATAACTTGAAATTACTTTATGGTGCTTTATGTATGTATGTTTTATAAAGTTTTCTAACATAAACTTTTCTAATGTTGTCCTTTAATTTCAATGGAGACAAAATAGTCTTACTCTATTGAGTATACTTCTGTTAGGAATTTACATAACAAGTTGTTCAGAAGGGAATTATAATCTTCATGTCATTAAGCTAGGAGCAGTTTAGAAGGCAGTTACAAGTCCTGCTCTTAATTTCCACTATTAGCAAAATTATTTTGTCATGTCTTTCATGCTAATGTTGGTATACTGTGTTAAATATTTATAAAATAGCAAGGTAAGAACTACATTTTCTTGGTTTATAAGCAGTATCTTTGACAGATTTTTTTTTTTTTTTCCTAAAGGATTCATGTTTTTTAAAAAGTTTTTCTATATTATTTTCAATTTTATGTTCTGTGAATGAGAATAAAATATGTTTTCAGTTGTGTTCTTCACTTGTTAGGTTGGGGTTTTTTTTTGAACAGCATATTAAAGCATGCATGTTTGAGTATATTGGAATAAAGTTACATTTTTAGAAGGAATTCTTAAATTGAAGTACTATCAATTTCCACTCTGAAATGAGCAATGCAGAAAGCTGTCTTCTAGCACTGACAGTATCATCCTCTCAGCTTAGATTTTGAAACAGTAGGTCTTTATGCTTAATTTCACATTAGTCTGTGCTATAATGTGTGACACCAGTGTCTACCACTCTACTTTCCAAAAGTTTTTTTGTGGGGGTTTTAACTTCTTTTGACTGCTGCACCTTACTATGAGCATTTGACAACTCCTACCTTTGAGTTCTTTTTGCTATAAAAATGAGGTTTTATTAAACAGCATCCCAGAAGCACTTTAGCTGTTCATGCTAGCTCAGATTGTATAAACAGTGCTGTACAAATCTGACATAAAATGCTGTTGAAGTTAGTGCAGGAAAGCACAAGTCATTTCCTTTGTTGAAATATGTGATAAACGTTCTTCAGAATTTCAGTGTTTTTCAGTATTTTCAGGACTGAAGTGAGGGAATTATTTTGAGCTATTCAGAAAGATATTAAGAATTAAATTAAGATAGTAAACTGTGAATGTAACTAGAAGATAAAATATGCTATATCTTAGATACCAGGACAAGTTGAATTTCTTGCATTTAAATTAAACCAACACTGAAAGTTTTACTCTGATGTGTATCAGCATAACAGACCTAGCTTATTGTAGGACAATTGCAAGGACAATATGCAAATAGAGCAGATTTTTTATTTTTGTAAGTTAGAAACCATATCTGCTTTATCACATGGCTCAAAAATGCTGCAATGATATGTTTCACTGTGCTTTAGACTGATAAAGGACTACAAAATTTATGCCAATAGGCAAAGTAATTTTGCTGTATTGTTTTGAGAGTTGAAACATAACTGTTCCTATGCATTAAAGTTAGGGAAATGTCTCTGTTATTTACGCTCCTAAAGCTTTTCCAGTTCTCTGGGAGGTTTAGGGGATTTATTGTTGCTTTTAAAAGCATTTTAACAAACCAAAGCATTCTTGCTTTACTGCTTTTATCTGCTACTGACTTTATGCCTTCCATAAAACCTATTCTCCTACGCTAATATCTGATATTTTAGGGGTTTTCTTTTGTAAGATTTCCAAATTCTCCTGCTTTATGTTTCTGCTTCCTTTTCTAAGCTGCATTTTGAACTCGTGACAAATTATGCCTCCTTGTTTCTTGTGTAGTTCCTTCCATTTTTTTCTCAAGCATTTTGCAGACACGTAGTGAGCTGAATAAAAATTAAGCTGGTTAATATGTTCATGGTAAATTAACCAAGAAACAAAAGGCTTCACAATGAAGTATATTCAATTTAAAAATTTTAAGTTGTCAGAAATAAATATCAATCCAATTTTAAAGATTTTTCTCACTAAAGAGAGTGAGCTGGTTTCTTAAACATTATATTTCTACTGAAATTTTAAAATTTGGAGCTGGAATCCAGTTCTGGATTGCTAAATTTGTGTAGTGTACCTCTGTGTCAAGTAGTTACTGAGTTTGTTAAAGTGTCACGCACATGAGGTGTAGTTTAAAATCTCTGTCATCAGCTGGTACTCATTGCTGTGAAACTCAGTCCATTTAGGCTGCAGGTTCTGAGCATTAGCTTTTCTGAAACAGTCTAGGTGTTTTAAATTCAGGTACATGTTGGTTTATGGTATGCCAAAGTGCAGCTTGGGGCCCTACTTCCAAACCTCAAGATCTGACTTTTCTGGTGCAGGTAGCGGCTACGAAAACTGCCCAGCCAAAAGGTTCTTTTTATTGCTTGAATAATGGGAACAGTCATTTAAGAGCCTGATAAGCTCAGGACTGCAGTCTTATTAATGTATGTGTTGTATATGTTTTTCCTTTTCTCACAACTTTCCTTTTATCTAGCAGATGTACCAGCCTGTTGCCAGTAAACTGGGTTTTTTTTCATTGTTTTAAGATAGGATTATTTCTACCTCAGTATAAATTACAGGAGCTGTGTATCTGATGCTTTTTCTTGCCCTCAGCGATTGCTCTGAATTTAGTGGGTTTCTAAGGAGCTGTCTTTCTTCAGTGACTCACCCAGCTGTCTGAGCCCAGAAAGGAGCAGCTGCCCCTGTTCTGGACTCTGTCCAAAGCAGAATATCTTATCTGACTTTTTTTTTGAGACAGGTCAGGCCCTACGACTGAGCAAGTGAAGTAAAAGAGCACAGGATTCCTATGTTATCCTATGCTTCATTACTTCGATGGCCTGGTGTGCTCACTTCCCTCGTCCTTCTTGCCCTTAGAAGCACTGGCCGGAAGGTGAGATGACAGTCACAGGGTCTCCAAACTTATTGTGAAAACTGGGGAATCTCTCTGTCTCTCTCTTAGTGTATCATTAAGGTGGAAGAGCTGGAGATCTGGAGGTTATCAGCATTGCAGTGCTGAGTGCAATGAGTTTCTCATCCTTTTGGCTCTGACTTCTGATGCATACAGACACATGCTTTCAGGCTCTTCTGTGACTAATCATGTTGCCTCACTAATCACTGAAGTAATGACAACAGGCATGAGGTTTGCTAGGTTTTGGTTTCTGGTTTGGTTTTTGACTTGCTAAAAGTGCAATTCTTATCCCGCAATAATGACAATCTGGTCAGTGCTCTAGCTTTCAAATGCAGAAACTGCAACTAATGTAAAGAATTTTCTAGCAGACTCTTGATACTTCTTCACTTTGTTAATCTGTGGAAGTATTTTCAGTCTTTCCTCTGTTTGGTCGCAAAATTGAAGCTTACGATGAGCTTAAGTGGCAGATTTACTTTGCAGTCCAGGGATAGATATTACCAGTGACCTGTGCAGCGGTCATCAAATACAGATACATCAATCTGGGTTAATAATAACGTATTGTTACATGCTTATTGAAAGCATAAATTAGCTTAATGTAATTCACAGAACCTGAAATATTGTAAATAAATATTTTTATTCTGTCTGTGTTGAAATCAAGACAAAGTACTGCAATTAGGACATGGATCGTTAGTATCTAATAATATGCACTTCCATAATGAATTATACTACTAATGAGCTATATAATTTGTAATTAATAGAAAATTTTCCTAGTTAACAAAATATAAAACTACAAGGTGCCTATTCTTGCAGTCTTTTTTTACTGAAGTTTCTTAATCTCTAAGTTCTGAAGTAGAAATTTATGAAACCATGGCTAAGCACTGCCTGAAGGCAAACTCAAATTTAATAACTGTAAATATTATTTGGAAATCTTTTATTCTATGAGCGACAAAATAGCATTTATTTATCCTATTCTCTTGATCACTGTGATCCGTCTCTTCTTCCATTGTTACTTCTACTGAGCTTTTTATGTATGATTTGACTTACATTTCTACAGGGAGCGAAAGCCCTCAGGTTTGAGAATCACAGGTGGCAAGTCACGCACAGTCTGTTGTAACTAACCCCTATTGTTATGCGTTACTAAATTGAGTTTGCGTTGCCAGCAGTGGAACCATAAGTGTACATACAACTCGCTTCCTGCCTCATGGGTGTTCTTTTCTGTGTTGGTCACAGCTAACCCTTTTGGGCTTGATTTCATACTTTCATTCTGAACGTCGCAATGTTTGATGCTTAAGGAATCACGTGGTCATAGGAATTTCTCAGCTTGGCTTTTCTAAGAAATATATGTAGAAACATGAGCCTTAAATATGCACAGAAAGAAACCTGTTAAAAACATACCAGGTGTGATTTTTGTAAAAATACATTTCTGAAGCTAGTTGCATAATGTTTTAGCATTTGAGTCATAATTTCAAAGCCTGTGGTGTTTTTCAGCATGAGATATTGCTCTTGGAAGGATGGTGACAATTTTGGGGTTGTTTGTGGGTTTTTTGTGGTGGGTTTTTTGGGGTTTTTTTTGGGGTTTTTTTTTTTTTTTTTTTTTTTTTTTTGTTTTTTT
>WHYT01017317.1:115232-135360 GCA_009806455.1 Tetrax tetrax
TGGAAACTTTAGCCATAGTGTCTGTCAGTTGATTTCATAGAATCACAGAATGGTTTGGGTTGGAAGGGACCTTCAAAGGCCATCCAGTCCAACCCCCCTGCAAGGAGCAGGGACATCCCCAACTACATCAGGTTGCTCAGAAAGTTCTGTTCTCATTGTGTTCTTTCTTTACTTGAGAATGTTTTTTTTCATTTATGAAATGTGTTTCTGTATAAATGGTGAAAACCTCAGTGTGTTCTGTTAATACAAATGTGCACACTATGAAGGCTTGTTCTTGTGTAGATTTAAGTGTTTAACTGGTTGCGTTGACAGATCATCATGCTACAGTTTACATAACCAGAAGATGGCAGTGTAGGCTAAAAAAATAGACGTTCAGATGTTAAAATCTTTCGCTTTTTTAAATGGATTAGTTTGTTTCATTATAACTTCTAAATTATGTTAAGGCTTGCTCATCCTCGACAACAGCAGTGGTTAGGATTCTCTATTACAGTACTGTCACTACAGCTTCTCTGTGTGTTTATCTTACTTGTCTTGGTTAAGATCTGATAAAACGCCAAAATTATTTTTTCTGCTGACTGTGGATATTGTTTTTTAATTTGGTGAACTCGCACTTCACTAGATACATTTTTGTAAGCATTTTGCATGACAAAATTAGGAACTTAAAGAAAACTGCTTCTCTCAAGCTACTTTTTCACTTTTTCTATTTTTCTGCATTACCATTTGTTGTATATAGTAATAATTTAAACATTCCAATGGATGGATCACTGTATTACATGAAAATATTTACAACTGCTGTTTTCTGATATAGGTTGCATAAAATCCATGTATGTCACAGCTGCTCTTTATCTCTGCATCACGCAAGAACCAAGCAATGAGGAGATGAAATTAATTGAAGGCATTAGAAAATGCAATTGGCTTTTCAGACCGGCACTGGAAATTTTCCTAAACACTGTTTTTGTAGACTTCAGCCTAACATGAGAGCTCTTCTAGTGTTCAAGTGACTTGAATGCGATATAAACCTGAGTGCTTTCTTTAACGTCTTTAACTTTCCTCCTCCTTTTCTCCCCAAACTCTTGATGTCATTTAGGCATTATTTATATTAGATTATGTTATTAGAGAGAGGGAATTAGGGCAGGAATTATGTTTCTTGACAAGGATTTCCTTTTTATTTATTTCAATTCAGAATGAGCAGAGAGAAGATGTGGTTGCCAGCTCACAAAGTGAGAATAGGACTGATGTAATACAAAACTAGTTTGAAGAGTTTGGTGATGAGTAGGTGAATTGTTGTGGAATGACCTTTTTGAAAATAGAGTTTATTTTATTTATTTTTTTAACTGTCATTGAAACTCTTCAGAAAAGCAATTCTCTTAATTTGTTCAAAACACAAGTGCATACATTACTAATCTAAAAAGTACACCACAAACCTCATAATTTCTAAAGCATTATATTTTACTGAGATTTGCTTTACTCTGTAATATGATTGTTATACTTCAGCATATTTATCTGAGCAGTTTTATTACCGATAACACTTGGTGGTTTGTTGTTGTTTTTTTTTTTCCATTATATTGCTGTGTGTGTGTGATTGCCAAAAAATTTTGGCTTTCAGGCTAAGGCTGCTGTTATAATATTTTTCACAAACAAAAACATTTGCAAATGTGTTCTTAAGGGACAGGCTAATACAATGGTTGGCATTTAGATAAGGGCAGGTGAAATTAGCAGTGGAGTCTTTTACCGTAAAGCTCCAGTGTAAAATTCTTGGGATAAACCAGAGACTCACAACCATTAACTTGTCTTTTCTAGCCAGTCGGTTAAAGTCTGACTTCTGTGGTCTGCAGGGCACATCAGAGCAGCTGGCTACTTAGGTGTATATTTGCAGGGATATTGTGCAGCTGAAGGTGGTTTTTTTGACTGCCAAGCTTAATAGCAGGTGGAGAGCTTAACTGCCATTACTGTGTGTAGGGAAAACTTCTTTTTAATAGATATTATAATAAAGCAGTTTTGTAAATAATGAATCAGAAATTGCATAAACTGTATTATTCTTTCTGCCGTAGATGATGAGCTGCTGATGTGACAATGTATATCGTGTCACAGTGTATTTGATCTCTTACGTTAAACAGTGCAATAAAGTGTAAAAAGGAGCACAAGAAAGAGTTCTCTATTTAAGTTCAATTATCGTTACTTAAATTAAACTTTTTTTAATCAGAATTTCCAAGTATGATGTTTAGATTATATACATACAGCTGTTTATACTCTATGGAAAGGGAAATTCTGGTTGCTAGACTCAATGATATCCAACTTTACTCCGTACACAACTGAAGAATAAGTTTTTATGGAAATGGAAAGTTCTGAATTTACTTGGTTTGGTGAAATCTGTAGTAATAGTAGTTTGTGTGTGTGTTTAGGGCTAGCTAGGCTAACTCTAATGATTGCGTGCCTACATACCTGGTTAAGACAAATGAATCTCTGACACTGTCCTATGAAATCTATAATTTTGTGCAACAAGACGTGGAATTTGCAGCTTCTGTAATTGTTTCCCTTGGTTGTGGGCTTTTTTCTTTTTTTTCTTTTTTAACAATATTGGCTTTTTTTTCCTCTGTTATTCTTTATTTTTTCAGTAGATAATGTAACATCTTCGGTAATACTCTTGTTGTTCATTCATAGTTTCTGCCTGTTGCCTTTATTACATCAGGCTGATTTGTGTCTTTGTGCTTAATGGTAACAATCCGTTTAAAAGTTAGACTAAATTTAGTGTGTGTCATCCATTTTTAAAGGTGCTCTTTGAAGATACAAAATGTACGTTTATGGTATTATCCTAATTATACAATAAATTTTCAAAGGTTTAATGGAGGTGTTGGTTGATGAGAAGCTCAACATGAGCTGGCAACATGTGCTTGCAGCCCAGAAAGCCAACCGCATCCTGGGCTGCATCAAAAGAACCATGATCAGCAGGTTGAGGGAGGGGATTTTCGCCATCTGCTCTTTTGAGACCCCACCTGCAGCACTGCATCCAGCTCTGGAGCCCCCGACAACAGAAGCACGTGGACCAGTTGGAGCGGGTCCAGAGGAGGCCATGGAGATGATGAGAGGGCTGGAGCACCTCTCCTGTGAGGACAGGCTGAGAGAGTTGGGGCTGTTCAGCCTGGAGAAGAGAAGGCTCTGGAGAGGTCTTATAGTGGTCTTCAAGTACCTAAAGGAGGAGGCCTACAAAAAAACTGGGGAGGGACTTTTGACAAGGGCAAGTAGTGATAGGACAAGGGGAGATGGCTTTAGACTGGAAGAGAGTAGATGTAGATCAGACATAAGGAAGAAATTCTTCATTATGAGGGTGGTGGGACCCTGGCCCAGGTTGTCCAGAGGAGTTGTGAATGCCCCATCCCTGGAAGTGTCCAAGGCCAGGTTGGATGGGGTGCTGAGTGACCTGGTCTGGTTGGAGGTGTCCCTACCCAGAGCAGGGGGATTGGAACTTTAAGGTCCTGTCCAACCCAAACCATTCTGTCATTCTGTAAAATTGGAATCAGCTAGCAATGCCATTTTAATATAGATGTAGTGCATAAGAAATTGTCCTGTATCAATGCTGTATTTAGAATGTGCCTCAGGAGTGAGTCCGTACAGCTAGAAGTGGAAGTGTACACTCTGCAGTTATGATTTATAGTTCTTAACTAAATTATTCTCAATTGCATTTCTATTAGTATAGCAAGTGCTTAAGCATCCTGCAAGATCTTTCACAATGAATAAAAGTCAGCCAGTGGTATTAAATATCTACGTGTCACGAAAGAGGCAAATTAAAAAAATAAACACTGACAGAGATTCAGTGCTGCATCAGGAACTTTATCTTGTAGAAAAAAAATGAGACTGTACCTTACTGTGGCTTACCATCTAACAATGTTTCAGGCTAGTTTCACTAGTTTCGCTAGTCTGTGAAAAGAGGTTCCTAAAATCTGTCCACTTTTTTTTTTTGTAATTAAATCAGTTTAATTCTTTTTGAAAATGCTGAGATTATTGTACAGTGCAAGGACTGGATATTGCCTGAAGGGAACAAATTACCTGGTTATTGAGCTGGATTGAGAGCCTGGCTGTTTGAAGAAGAATTCCTGTTCTGTTCAACTTAGGGGAAATTGTTGAAGTCTACCACTGGCTTTCAAGGCTTGGTTCTACAGGAAAGTCTTTCTGTTAGTGTTCATTAAGTCACTGATTCTGATTGCCTATTCAGAGGCTACACTGAGGTGATCAACTTCACGTGTTAACAGCCCTCCCACAGTATTACTTGATATTTTAATTTATTTTGAAATGGTTGTTCAGCTATTCTTGCCTGCTTTTGTTGTGAGCGGATGGTTTTTCATGCTTTTAGGAGTGAGCCTGTGATGATGTCAGTAACAAAACATTCATTACTTGGCTAAGGTGTTCGTCTGGTGTTTCCAAAGCTGTGTGGTAACACAACATACATTCTTTTGTTGTATTATGTGAGAGATCCATTTTAATCGCAAACTTCTCTATGTAATTCTTGAGCATGTGTGGCTATCTTGGCTGAATTGTAGACACAGATTCTTGAAGTCGCTTAAACACTGGAAACAGTTTCTTGAAATTAGGTTTCTGCTGACAGCTAATTATATTTCAAAGAACAGTACATTTAGCAGAAAATGTGATTTAAGCAGAGTATTAAGTACTCAGCTCTGTAGATGCATTCCATTACAATACTAAATGCAGACTGTTGCCCTAAAGACACAGACAAAGACTACAGTCACCACATTTTTTTATCCCGGTTTTCATCATGTAAATCTGTAAAAAAAAAAAATAACTTTCATGATAGCTTCATTTGGTGAAAAAACTGATGCAATAGACGATTGCCTATTTAGCAAAGTAGGTAACAGTTTTTCTTTGAAAGGAAGTCCCTCAGAAACAGTATTCTACATAATCTTGGCCTTTTCAGAGATAAGATTAGAAGAGCAAAAATCAGTAGAAAATTATGGTGGTACTGTATAATAAATACTACCTGTCTATAAAGCAAATAATACATTTGTACAAATATTTTGAGAATTTAAATTATTTACAGAGACATCTATAAAGCCAAAATTTCAGGCTAATATTTAGTTGTGGGGTTTTTTTGTGGATTTTGTTGTGCGGTTTGGCTTGTTCCTTTTCCTATATAACTTTTCCAGTTGAAATTTATTGTTGCAAAGTCTCAGGACAGTTGGATCTGTTTAGTAGGTCACAGAAAATTTTTTATTATTCTAGAAACAGCCACTCGTATAGTGACACAAAATTGGTTATTTTGAAAGGTCTTAATTTTTCAGGCCGATTCAAAGCTATTTTAGAGTAATCCATGGGTGTTTTTGGTTGTTTTTTTTTTTTTTTTTTGCAAAGACAATATTGTATTGTTGATGTGAGAGGAGGGAAGTTCTCTGATACACTTCTCTGTATTCAAACAAAACCCTCCATAATTGCTCACTAGTTTGTTTATTGTTTTCTGTTTGTGATATTTATGCGAGGATAGCCTTTCATCCTTATAAGTTTGCTAAATATATTGGTTAATTTTTTAATTTTTTTTATATTTTTTTTACAATAAATAAGAAACCAGTAATGCTGTTCTTCAGACATGGGTTTGTCTGAGAGATCAGAGGGGCAGGAAATAAATTGTTCTTATCTTTAGCAATTTCTTCTAGGAGCCAAGAATCTCTTTGAGTTGATGTAGATTAAATATACAGATTATGTCAGTTGTCTTAATCAGAATCCAGTAATAGTCGATCAGTGTTACCTAAATGGTGAATATACCAGCTCTTCCAGTAATTCATAACTTTTCTGGAAAAACAGGATTTAATTGGTTTCTTTTTTCTTTTCTTTTCTTTTCTTTTTTTTGCCCCTTAATTTTGGTAAGTTTTTGAAAAGCAGAGCCACTAAATTCAAACTGAAAAATGCCAGAAGAAATCGATGCTTACATTTAATTACATGTTCTGGATTCTTTTTAGGAAGAACATGAAAAAGCTACTGATAGTCTGTGGTCCTGTCAGTTCCAAACTCCGTCATAGCTGTTCTTCTAAGGTGTTTTATTTAGGCATATGTGTGCTTTCATGGAAATGTGCAGCTGCCTTAAAAATTCTCACTAATTCTTAAATATGCAGTTGTCTATGTTATTTCCTTAATGGTCTACCAATTGAAATTTCTTTTTGTCTCAGTCTTAAATTGAGTCTTCCATACTCAGTAATTGGCAAATGGTAACAAAACAGTCTCCGTTTCTATTTAGTGGTGGTGAACAACTTGAAAATCCAGTGTATAAAATATGGAAGGGGGTAAAAAAAAAAAGGCACCTATTTTTGCAGTTTTCAAATCCCGGATAAGCCAGCCCCATGGCAATTCTGTGTGATAGGAAAGCTGTTGCTAGTCAAAGGCAGCTGAAATGTCATATAGATAACAATCTTTTGACTATATTAGGAAAAATCTTTCTTCTCAATTTGCCTTAATGTAACAGACAGTTAAGAAGTCAGTTACAATATTGCGGACAATAATTACAGAATCTTGGTTGGTTTCAGTCATAGCTGCAAAAAATACTAATGCAGTGTGATGAAGAATATTCCTTTGGCCTTGGCACTTGGACAACCATATGTACATTCCAATAATTTACTTCTCTTTTAAGGTGCTTGTGTACTCATGTACAGCCACACTTCTCCTAAATCATGGGGGCATTATGAATGCCTCATTATGTTGTTTTTCCTGTATGGGAATATGCAGCTCCTTGGTGTGGAAAGGTATTTATCAACTCACTGTTTGATTCATGTGGATTATTCGTATTTGCTAACCTTGAAGATCATAAGGTACTGTTCATTTGTTGCAAATGCAGAGGAGGAAATGTGAGGGATGTTTCCAAGGAGCCTGGAGCTCTTAAATCTTGTTCGTGTTCTGCTTTTCTGTGAAACATTCTTATGGCTGTATGACTACATTATAGACAGAGTTCTCCAACATTTTTTGTTGTTATGATTGGTAGCAGAGGGCTGGATGTTACCAAGTAAACTATTTTCAGCTCTGAAATCCTTTCATATTATACATAAGAAAAGAGAAAAAAGCTCAGAACTACTGAGCTTCAATGTTATCCACAAAATTACCTATTTCAGTGTGGGGAATGTGATGGTTATAGGAGCTGGTTGAGGGAAATAAATGTATTTATGATTAGTATGCGGAATTTTTTTTAGATAGTGTCCTGGTTCTGGCTAGGACAGAGTTAATTTTCACCTGAGCTGGGACAGGAGCTGGTGGCACCTGTGGCTGGGGACACAGCTGGGACAGTTACCAATTAGCCCACAGCTGGGACAGGTTACCCAAATTGGCCCCAGGGCTGTTCCGCACAGCTCAGTATATAAGTGAGGAGGGTGCTGAGGGAAGCCTTCGTTTTCTCTGGAGGGAGCTGGGCATCAGGATCCGTAGTGAGCTGTTGTACTCTAAGTGATGTGTTTAAGTGTTTTCTGTGAGCAGGTTTGGGTTTTTTGTTTGTTTTCCATCTCTGTTTTCTTTTCTTCTGTTGTTCTCTTATTTTTTTTAATTTTTTTTTAGATCTCAACCCATGTGTTTTACCTTCTTTTCTTTCCCAGATCTCCTCCCTGTCCTGCTGGAGGGTGAGGGGAGTGAATGAGAGCCTGCGTAGCTTGGTCCCAAGCTGGGCTAAAATATGACAGTTATTTTGGCACCCAATGTGGGACAATGAAGGGTTGAGATAACTGCAGATTTGACTTGAGTGGCTTGAAACAAAATTTATTATACACACTTAGGGTTGGTTGCATTGTTGTGTTACCTACACTCTTAGATGTACTCTGTGCTCCTGGTCATGCTGTTTATCACCTTCGGGAATATAACAAGAATTACCATTTTGTTGGACTATGCAGTATCAATTAATGATACGGTGACATCAACAGCCTTAAAGATAAGTTGGTATCTGTATGCAGATGGGTTCCCCCACTCTCTCACCTGCAGGGTAGTTACAGCAGTTTTTGAGAACTTTGACTATTTGGGGAATATTCAAGCCAGCATTATGTTAATTACTGTATAATACTGCATGTCATTACTTCTCTAGCTGTTTTATGTCATATGAGAGGTATTCTAGTAAAAATCACTTAGATTAACAAAGAACGAACTTGAATAAAACTGAGCAAAATGGTAAACTTAATTCCTGTGCGTTGAAGCAAGCAAAGACTGAATGAGATAGATAGATTACAAAAAAGCCTTTTAGAAGAAAGTTTAGTTCACGTCTTGCTCTAAACAAAGTTCGTATGTGAGAATTTTCACGCGCTCTGCTAAATTTATAAGATATGCGTAGTTACAGATAAAGCATGCAAAAATACTTAAGTGCATGGCAGAAAGAAAAAAATAATTTTTTCCTCAGTTTTTCCTCTTTTCAAGCACCAAGTGTATACGGTATAACTGTAATTTTACCGGCAAATTCAATTTAGAAAGCATCAAGTTAAGGCAGAGGGAGTTTCATAAGTTTCAAAATTTTTTTGCTTAATAGGAAAATACTGATTCAGTTTTAAGAATAAATGAAAGATATCTACAAAAGCTTATTTTGATACGTATTATATACATACAGAATTGTACAATTTTCATATCACACTGTAAGCTGATGTTTATGTACATGTGTAGTAATACATATATTTACACTAGCAAAGGTTTTAGCCTTCTAGATGCTGGAAATACACACTAAGACTGAGGTAAGAGGGGATAAGTGTATTTTCATTTTTATGTAGCTGTTAATAAAATATAAAATGCGGGGAATATTGTTTTCTGATGATTTCCTATATAAACTACAAAGTCTAAAAATGCATTTAGTTCTTTGCTGATTATAATGCTGTACTAAATAAAAAATGACTGCCAAAACAAAACTTTCATAAAGCCAGCTCAGTCTCTTTAAATGATGGTTTCTCAAACGAGAGATTCTTTATTCTTTCCCCCCCTTGTTTTTCCTTGGGGTAATGAGAAATGAAAAATGTTGTGTAAATGTCAAAAACATAGTAAAGAATAGATCCTAGGGGTTGTTTAATGAAACCTTTCTGCCTGGTGGCAAGCAGCAGGCCCTCATCGCTACAACAATTGGCACCAGGATGCTTTGAGCAGTAATATCTCAAGAACTGTGTACCACATTCCATCACTGAGTCCTAATTTACTTAGTCTCCTAGGCACCTGGCTTAAATGGAAACAAAAAGCAATGAAGCTGCTATAACATCTTCCCCACCACTAGCACTGTATTTTTAGCTGTCTGTGACATGAGGATTTACCATCTACTGTCCATATATTAAAAAAACATAAGATTGCATAAGTTATGAATGCTATTTACTGCAGTTTAATTATTAATTTGGTTATATAAACAATATATGTGTTATATGTTACATATTAAAGTGAGATTTTTCTTTGCTTTTATTATTTCAGATGTGCAATCTGTGCTATCACAGTTGCAGTGGCGTGCAGCTTATATTAATGATGTAAGAATAACGAGAAACTGAAATGAAAAGTAAAAAATAAAGTGTGGAAGATCCCAAAACAGGACGGTTAATATAGCTCATGGAAATTATTTTCTGTTGCAAAATTGAAAGTACTTATGTTGAGAATTATGGCCCTAAGGATGAAATGAAAATTTTCTCCTGAAAGTCTTGAGTAGTTCAGAGATACGTGTATGAATTCACTTGTTTTACAAAGCAGATAGTGACCTTAGGCCTTCTAACCAATGAGCAAATGGTCACTCCTTACAACATTTGCTTTCTGGAAATACGCTTGTGATACAGACTTTCTGTGGTATTTACACAGAACAGTACTGGGCAAGCAGGACAGAGATCCTGTGCTATTTTCAGTTTCATAATCTGCGCATCTACCAGGAGTAGGTGAGAGATTGCTAGGAGTGTGTAATGCCGGTTTTAGGAGGAAACTGGGAGGTTTGCAGTTAGGTTTCAGGAAAAGTTTTAGCAAAGTTAAACAATGCGCATTGTTTTCAAAGAAAAAGATACTGGGTTTCTAAATTAGAAATCTCTTCAGTTACTGATATTTTCATACAGATGATTGCTTTGGTTTCCTCAAACCCTATTCTCTTCCCCTATTGCGAGTTTTTTCATGACAAGAGTGTTTTGTTGAGGATTCTTGATACTTTCAGCAAAGCAGCTCAGGGAAAAAAAATTGCATTCCTCTTTTGTGTGATCTCAAAGAAAAAAAAAAAGAAAAAAAAAAAGGAAGATGTCATACTTCACTCTAAAGCTGGAAACCTACACTTTATTCCTTCCTTCTAGCAAATGGTAATCTCTCTGTACTGCAGTGTTAGATTTTTCAGAGATTATTTTCAACCCTAAATATCCAGTATGTTATTTTTGTTCCTCAGTTTATACAGAACTTCTCTATACTGCTGACAGCCTGAGAATTTCATTGAACACTGAACTGGCTGATGATGTCTTATTTTCTTAGATCTGTTCCTTCTTTTAGCTGGTATTATCAAAGTCTCTGGAGCAAGGTCATCAAATAGTACAATTCTTTAAGTTCTCAGTTCTGTTTTAGCAAAGGAGAATCTTTTTTGATCCCAATTTAAAAAACATGGTTTATAGGTGTGGGATTACTGTATGCTAGCTGGTTCCAATGGCAACATCTGTTCAGATCTGTTGTCATTATCCAAATAGGAGCAGAATTAATCATGTTTATGAAAACCTATTTGAACCTCCTTATTTTTTCTGGTGTTTTCTGTTCATATCACACCATATCTGGAAAATCACCTGAATAATTAATATTTATTTCTTTTAAGTCTTGTCAAACCGCATATTCTTTTACATATATTCTGTCATCTATTTTTCTTTCTTGCTGGTATAGAAACATCTTGTTATTGATGAAGGAAGATGTTAGATGGAGACTTTCTGTTTGACAGAAGGCTTTCTTCCTTCTGCTAGATGAGGAAAGTAGTTTCATAGTCAGATTTATTTTCTCAAACTGCAGCATATCAGAGGCAGTAAGGTAACATGCTGCTTATTTGTTTACAGATAAAGGAAATCAAGTCCTGACACATAGAGCAATGCAAGATACCAGTGACAGTTGTTGGAAATAACGTAGATGATCTTCAGTGTTTGTTATTTTCTTTCATTGATTTAATCACATTGACTTTATTCATTTCTGACTATATCCTTTAACTGGCTATTGTCGTTATTATCTGTCTTAAATAATAGGTAAGTTTTTACTTTGTCTGTTTTTAAATATCTTTGTTTCGTGGGCTTATTGTATTTTCTGTTTAAAAAAACAAACCAACCGTAAACTACTAAATTCCAGTCAAGCTTCCAGTTTTCTTTCTAGCCTTTTAGCATTAAGTGGAAATGGGAGACTGGATTCCCATTTTGGGTATATTGAAAGGCAAGGTTTTTATGCTTCCTGAATCCTACCTACTTATTCTTTTTTTTTTTAATACTGGTGACACATCAGTTAATGTGTAAATGCGAGCAGTAACATTTAGGTACTCATGCCTCAGCAGACTTTGAGGAAGACATTACTACAAATACGTATCTGCAGAACTTTGGGCTACGTCTTAAGATGAACCTGAGATGTGATAGTTGCGTCTCAGTTCAAAGGAGGAAAGCAATTGATTCGTGACAAAGACAAGACAGACTTCTGCTTGGAAAATGGGGGACAAAAAGTGCTAATTAATTATTCTGCTTTTATTTGTTATGTTTGAAATTTGACCTGAATGGGACACAGTGTACTCTCAGCAAGCTTGCAGATGATAAAAAGTTGGGAAGAGTGTTTGATACACAAGAAGGTTGTGCACTTTTTCTTTCAGGAGTGGCATGTTATAAAGGAATTAACACTTGATTATGTCCTGGCTGTTAGTTGTTTTCTGTCAACCTGTTTTCAGTCAGCTTCTCTATTTTGTTTTCAGTAACCAAATTAGAAACAATGGTGTGGTGAATCAGTTGCTCGTTGTTTTGGTAGGTTCTCCCTCTAAAGGTACCTGTAGTATCTCGAACTTTGTGAGGTTTCTCTGAATAGCTTACTAAGTGTATGTGCCATTTATTATGTTTTATCATGATAATATCAATTATGCATGCGTTTTTACAATTGTATGGTTATGTAAAACAATAAGTAGTATTTCTGCAGCTTCATAGACACTTCGGAGCTTAGCAGTGGTCTTTACATAGGCATTGTTTGTATGGATGCAAGGGTGATGTTTGTTTTTGTTGAAGTGGCAAAAAGCCAGATTGGCTGGAGAACAAACTATGATAAATGGGAATTCAAAGAACACGTTTTAAATAAGTCAATTTGGTAATTACAAGTTGGTGTACCAGTAGATTTTCACAGCAGGGAGGATAGCAGGGAAAGTGGAGTGCTTATATTATTTTAATTAAGCTTTTCTGCTAATCAGGATCAGAGGATTCTGCCACTAAGTAGGAAAGGAGGAGCAGTAGGATGTTATAGAATTGCTCTACGCTTGACTCTGTAAAGTGGCATCCATTTTACTGTGGTTATAGTGTGAAGTGTTTTCAAGTATTACTGAAGGAGCTATTCTAACTGAGAGTGAGCATACAAGTAGTAGGATGTAGCTCACTTGATCTCTCTTTAGTCCTGTTGCTTTTATGACTTTCAACAAGCTCACAGGGCTATCACTCTTTCCTCTCATAATGAGAAAAAAAATCAGTCAATAGAACAAGAGTCCTGTTTAGAGGGTGAAGTAGAAACCACAGATTGTTTTTAATTTTAATCATTAGAACTGTGCTCATACTAAAGACATTATGGTTTGCATGACATAATTAGTGCCCTGTGGGAAAACAGTCACCATTAGTTGACATGAAAATCTTCAAATCTTCTGTAGCTGCTCAGTCCTCTTAAGTCATGGCTGTGATTAGTGCTTAAGCAGAGCTGTTTGCTTGGTATGAATAGAGAATTTCTTCTATAGATAGACTACTTAAAACACAAACCCCTGTTTTATTTAGAAAACAGCTTGTTTAGGTAACTGTCATTTTGCTGTCACACATAAATATGCATAAACTGAAGCAGAAACATTCACACAGATTAGTGCCTCTGGTAATGTGCTTTTTCAAAGCTGACACCACTGTCCCACTCCTAAACTATTCCTTCCACAGAAGTACAAAAGAAATTACTGGCTCTGTTTTTAGTTAGGGTTTGCTGCATGCCTGTGGTCTCCTGATCTACGTCCTGACAGGCTCACTTAAACTGATCAAGATGAATAGTAAAGTTTTTTTTCTTTTTTTATAGAACTCCTAAAGAAATGTTATGTTCCGGGAACTAGCTGGGAGCTTACTGTTCTCTTCTAAAATTTTCTTAACTGCCTTAACAAGTACTTCAAATGCTAAGAATAGTAAACCTATTATCTGATAATTACCTGCTACAGTCTGACTACTCATTTGCATATTGTGATTCTAGCTTTGCATTATATAATCTCAGTCTTTTGATAATATCCCAGTTGTGAAGAGATTTTGCTTTATTCTATTAACTACGTTATCAGAAAGCTATTGCAAGACAAATTCTGGCTCAAAACGGTAATGATTAGTCAAAATATGCCAGGGAACAGCTAGGTTTCATATCCCAAGCTGAGCCTGCACCCCTAGCACTCCACGTTGTTTTGGGTTGGAGTTGATTTGTAATCAATGAACTCAGAATGAAACAGAAATGTCAGAACCCTATTTTGGTAGATTGTGTAACCGTTGCTTGAAAAACTCGAAGAAGGCAATAGGAGGGCTTCTTTCTTAAGTATACTTCGTTAACAATACTCATTCAAAACAAAATTGAATATTTACCTGGAATATAGCTTTGCTAACAATTAATTGATTAATCAATTGCAAGGTGAGCCTATCCCAGAGGTTTCTAGGCTACCTTCTAGACTGGGTAGTTAGACTTTTTTCTAATAATTCTGAGTATCTTTCTCTGCCACATTGTACGTCAGGGAGTCGGGAAGACCACTTAAATCCTTTGTTTTAATGAGCAATGTAAGGTAGTTGTGTTTTAAGTTCACGGAGATGATGAGAGGGCTGGAGCACCTCTCCTGTGAGGCCAGGCTGAGAGAGCTGGGGCTGTTCAGCTGGGAGAAGAGAAGGCTCTGGGCAGACCTTAGAGCGGCATTCCGGTACCTAACAGGGGACCTGCAAGAAAACTGAGATTGGACTTTGGACAGGGGCAGGTAGTGATAGGACTGGGGGGTGGCTGACGTTAAACTGGGAAAAGGTAGATGTAGATCAGACACAAGGAAGAAATTCTTCACTGTCAGGGTGGTGACACAGCGGTACAGGTTGCCCAGAGAGGCAGTGGATGCCCCGTCTCTGGAAGTGTCCCAGGCCAGATTGGACGGGGCTTTGAGTGACCTGAACTGGTTGGAGATGTCCCTGCCCAGGGCAGGGGGGTCGGACTGGATGGGCTTTAAGGTCCCTTCCAGCCCAAATCATGCTATGATTCTATGTTCGTGAATTCATTTCTTGTTAGGGTAGTTTGTTCATAGGTTTTAGTTTGTGTGTAAGAGTATCATTATATCAGATAATTCTGCATAGATAATTCATTTATATGATTTAGGATGTTCTTAATTGCTTTACTGAAGGGAGATTGAGCACCTTTTAACCAAACAGCTGAACGATTTGCTATGACAATTCTGCCACTGTGCATTCACTTAATTTCTAATTAATCAAACATTCAATAAATCATTAGTATAATTACACCTGCTCAAATATTCCTACCCCAGCACATTAGCTATGCTAAGGCAGACTCTTTTACCAGCTGTGTGAACGGATTCATTTGTCTGACCCAGTTGGTTGCACGTCCTTGCTTCTTATGAGCCTTGAGAAATGATAGGGCAGAAATTTTAATTATTTATAATACCAGAAATTCCTTTGATTCTTTGTTCATGCTTCTCACTTGGATGCTCCTGTAGCAACTTAAAACAAATATCAGTGGAATAGTGACTGGTTAATTTCTGAAGATTTTAAAATCATTTTTATTCTTGTACTGTGCCACTTTTCTAATTACACTGTCTCCCTAGGGGCGCAATAATTCTCTCATCACCATACATCTCACACACAGGTTATTAAAATGTTATAGCCTGTGTCATGTAAATATAACCAAAACTATACTAAAGGTACTTTACTGAAAGCCAGTGAATTGGTTCAACAAACTAACATTTTAGGACCTTCTTTTTAAAAGATCTCACAAATAGAAATCCACTGACGTTGTTTCAGTTATCAGTGTAATTATTTTTAGCATCCGTGTAAGACAGAAATCTGAGGCAACTCTCAATGTATTGAAGAACTTAGCTTTGAAACACCTGTGTTAGGTAGATGTGTATTGTTATCTTCTGTCTCCATACAGGTGAGAAATCAAAAATGGGGTGGATTGCCTCGGGATCTGCAGCAGGGTCCTGGTACGTGTGGGATTGCTCAGCACTTCTGTCTTATGATTCCTAGTTTCTTGGTTTAAGCTGTAAATCATACTTAATGTGTGTCTTTGTTAGACTCCAAGTAAACAAACCAGGACATGCCGTCTCAATCTCTCTAATATTTTAAATATGAAGCTCTTTGTCAATATTGACGTATTTTAAATCTTGCAGTGTAGGTTCTCTTGCTTCAAAAGTAGATTTACTGGTTGTAATTTGCCTGTATTTTATGTTTGAGTTACAAATTGGAGGAGATTGATAATACTTTAATCCCTTAATAAAAATAGGTAAGAATTTTAAAGATTATCTGAAGGTGTCATGATCCATCCAGGGGGTAAAATAGGTTAGCTTTCCCCTGGTAACCCATTCCATATTCTGTTTATACTTTATTTTCTTTTTACCAAATATGCTTTGTGTAGTACTAAGGGGAATTTCCTTAACCTGAAGGGAAAAGGCATCAAAGAAATCTATTGGGGGGGGGAGAGATAAGAGAAAGATACACTAATTGGACATTATTTTAATTACTGAAACATTTGTAGAGCTTCTTTCCTATAAGTTAAAGAAATTATTGGTAGAGTGCATCAGCACATGGGTTCTCTAAACTTTTCAGTGTATTTAGAGCGCTGAGTCGGAAAGAATCTTCTCTGGATTGATACTTCTTGGCTCCCCATGACATAGGATCTTGCTGCCATTGCTGACAGAAATTTCTTAGTGTGTAATAAACAGGAAGATTTATTTATAAATTAAGCTCCATTTGTTTCTGGATGCTCTACCTTACATTATTGAATAGTAGCTTTCCTAATGGTTTATTTACATTTCTAAAAGTAGCTTAGCATGTGATATATACAGTCCTATTGCACCTGCATAACTGTGGTTGGATATAATCCAGAAATCTTTTTATAAGGTGTAGTTTGATCATTCTGTGGAATGCAAGAGATCCTAACTGTAAGTTTTCGTTTCTTGTTTATTTTTTTTTTCTCACATTTTTAGAGGAGTCACATATATACATATATATAGTCACATCACCAGCTACACTTCCTTACCTTTACAATCTTAAGATTCTCTTCCTTCTGTCATGAAAACTTTGAATCCAAAATATATTCTCAGAATTTCACTTCAGCCATACATATTTTACAGCCAATCATTAAATTTCCTTTTACAGTTTTCACTCTCTGAAGCTGACAGGATTCTTTGTCTAGCCATTTTATTTTAATTCCCCTCATCCCAATTCTTTTTACACCTTCAAAATGTCCTCCCAAGTCTGAACTAATTTAGCTTTACTGAAGTTGAATGTAAATAATTTATTACCTTGAAACATAACAGCCTAGGAAATTAATCATCATAAACAACAGTGCAGCTTTTAGTTGCCTAGGGAGAGGTTCACAGTCTGAACAGAATCCTCTTCACCAGCTAAAAGGTGGATATAAACCTCCACTTCACCTGTCATCACAAGATCTCCTTCAGGAATTTCCTTTGATATTTAACCTTTTCTGGATGATCAGGTACAATGTAATATATGAAGGTTTTTTTTCTTAAGTGCTTCAGTAATTTACTTTAAAATGATATTATAATGTTTTACTTTTTAGAATGGCCAGGGTTTTTTGACCAATAATGTGTTAGCAGGCCTTCTGCTTCAAAATGTGTATTGTCACTCTGGATCTGGAGGGGGACAGTTGAATTCCTGCTTCACACTTCTAGAAATACCTTATCAGTTGTTGATGAGTGTGTTACATACTGAAGTGTGATGTTTGCAAGTGGTTTGAAATATAAAACCAACCTCCAGTATGCTTAAACTCAAATTAAGCAGTGAAAATAATTTTGGCACCCTTGCTTGGGCACCACAGGCATGGAAAATCAGCTTAGTGGACAACTGCTGTGCCCGTGCATTGACCTTCCTTTGGCACCTTACTATTGTTAGGTGGAACAAATCTGTAACTAGTAGATACTGGAAATCTGATGGTCGTTATACGGCCAGTGTCTCTCCACACCTCAAAGGCAATGCAGTCTAAGGACCATCAATCAGCATAAGGAAGTGAAAGACGAGGTGACTGGTCTAAGGCCCCATGGTAAACCTCTGGCAGATCCTGTAACTGATCTCTAAATTATCCTGAACCTTGACCAGAAACCTGCATCTGTTTCTAGTCACAGAAAACACAATGCATTAGCTTGATTTCATCATTACCTGTACAAATATCTTCAAATTTCAGTTTTCATTCCAAATCCTGTCTGATAATGTGAACTAACTTTATCGTAGAAAATGAATACTATAAAAGTGTAACAAGTCAGTGCTTGAAGTTAAAACAATCAGAAGTGAGAAGTGAAAATGCTGACACACCGAGACTAGGCTACATTAAAAAAAAAAAAAAAAAAAGGAAATGCACATTTAGGAGAACTCATCACTTACTTTACCTCTACAACAGCATTTAACATCATCTTGATAAGCGCATGTCAGCATCTGTCATCCCAAACTGGATTTGAAATTATAGATCATTTTTCCACTCTTCGTTATGCAGAAAAATTGAATTAATGTTGTTGGGATTTTCTAACAGCAGTTAGAAATATGCAGGTAGCAGTTACACAGCTGAACCATGCCACTGCATAGACAAATCCGTTTAATGCTGCCTGTAATGTAAGATTTATTTCAAATGAAGGGGAATTAGCTTCCAAAATTGTCGGATTTACTTTCTATGGACAATTTCAACAGGTAGAACAAAAAGCATAAGCAGGCTTCTAAATTATGAAAGAATCAAAGGAGATGTGAAGTGCATCTCTAGCCACGTGTTTTTTCCCCGAATGCCTTCCCCCCTCACTAACCCCCTGTGACGCCTGATGTCAGATATCTCATACCTATAAAGGCTTTCCAAAAGCATTTACAGAATGGGAATATTCTGCATATTGTGAAAGGCAAAGGGAAAGTACGGACATAGAAGACTGATGTTTGCTGGGCTGAGGAAGAATTGAGGGCTGGTATTTGTATTATAATTCCTTCCATCTCTTTATTTTTAAATCTATAACAAATTTTTTTTTTTTTATTTGATGTCAGATTCTGATATCAGTCAGATTTTTTTTTCTTTTGTTATGTTGTGATAAGTCCCAATTCCAAGACTGGCTTCTGTTTTAGGTTGTAAAAGATCTGCGTAACACCTTCCAAAGCACACCCTTTTTAATCACAAAAGGGAGCAAAGTTGGGTACCTCTGAAATAGTACTTTATATTGTGTGGATGGTAGCCTGAGAAATGAGTAGAATGTTCTTGAGGACTATCTATGCCTTTTGATGTGTTATCAGTAAGGAATATTCTGTGTGGTATTTAGAAGACCTCCTTATTTTGTATTAACAGTTGATTAAACTTCGTAATACAGTGAGTGTCGTATCAAAGCAGATAATTGTTAAGTGCTTTGCCTTTTGGAGCCTGAAGCAGTTTCTGTGGTGATAACTTTATAAGCTTAGAAATATTTTAATCTGTTTTCCTCAGATGAATAAAATGTTTATTATTTTTGTACTATGTTTGGATAGTCCACAATTACATGAGTTTATGAGCAATCTAAATTAAAGGCCATAGTCACCAATACAGAATGAATTATTTGGCCAGGGTTTCATTTGTGCCTTGTTGTTGTGTGTCCAGATGGGTGTTTTGGTTTACCATATTCATCAGCAAGGTATCTCAGAGCATTCTAACATCTGTGTGAGGCTTGAGCACGCATGTTTGATTATTTGCAAACTGCAACAGCCTAGTTTTTTCTCTCAGAAAGAGATTATGGTCTTTTTATACGTCACTTGTAAAAGAAGTAGTAGCTTCCCTTGGCACAGAATGGATAGGAATCTGTTGATTGCATAGCAGAGGGTGATGAGTTTACTTGATGATCTGATGCTACTGGTTCTTATGCCCTAAAATTATCTGCCATTTCAGAGAGGTTTGGAAAAAGGATAGATACAGGTTATAGGGCAAGTGCTTCAGAACTTTGTCTGCCAGCATAAACATAATTTTCATCCCAAAGTGCAAAACTCTGTGCAGTGATCAGTAGATACTGCTTTTACAGCTGTGACACTAATCCTGAAGGACATTGTGAATAAAATTTAATAGGATTTTGAACACGATAATGAACTGTATCACTTTGTGATACTCTGGGAAGGATATAAAGGATCTCAAACTGAAGAGGAAAGCAGGATTTCTTTGCATTGCCTCTAAATCAGTGGCAATAAATACCAAGCATACTGCAGAAAATAGGCAGATTTTCTGTTGACAAATAATTTTGGAAGTTATTGAAGCATATTTCATCCTGATAGAAGTGCACCCCTAACACTGACAAGGTCAGGTGGCAGCTCAGCAAGGCAAAGCTGTATGCTACCTGGTACCAGTTGTACAAGCTGTCCTGCTGTGGGACTGGCTTAGGCTGAACAGCTGATGTTTTACAAAGATTCTTCGCTGCATTTGGCTTTCCAGTCCTTCACTTCATTCATTCTGGCATCCACATACATTGATTCTTCTGAACTGCTTCTCTTTTATCATTTCACAAAGCCTTTTCAATCCTTACTCTAATTTGTGATGACAAATGTTGATTTTGGTGCAATTGTTGTCTAAAAATAATTTGTAAATATAGTCATATGGTTTACTTTTAAATATGAAATTTTTAATTAGTATTTTCTAAAACTCTTCTAACCTGTTTCCTTCCTATTTAAATTACAAATTAAGTTTTACATGGACTATCTTGAAAAATAAGAGATCATAGGCAAAAGCAGAATTGGACAGAAAGCAAATG
>WHYT01017317.1:135380-190785 GCA_009806455.1 Tetrax tetrax
CAAACCTGCAGCTAAACTTAATAAATAAATAAATACGTAAATCCATATGCCCAGTAGGAGAGAAAGTTTTTCCTTTGGCAGTTACGATACCGACTCTCTCTTCTAATGAAGATAAATGTGATGCTTTCTAAGACTTCGTGTACATTTTTGTTTTCCATTACAGCATAACATCATATTTTTCTGCTGTTTACAAAACTATTGTACCGTTGTGCCATGTAGCAGATAAAATTAAAGAAGGTCCCTAAGGAAATAATCTAATGAAGCTCTTAGGCTCCTGTGTTGAACTGGGTGGCTTTGAACTTCCAGCAGTCAATCATAGTCGTCACCTGTTCTACCAAGTTTCTATGTGGATAGAGTCTCTGTATTAACTAATAAAAGAGCATCATCTCTGCAGTTTAGTGGCTGAGTTTAGAGAAAACATAACTTTGTTTTACCAGTCCAGGAGAGGGCAGTAAATTTCTTTTTATTGTTATTGGAAGCAAGTCCAACATTCTCTTCACCATGAAAGGCTCTGGTCTTAAAAATGGCTTCTTTTAATAAGAAACAGACATCTTTACTTCATGATTTCTTATAACTTTCATTGTTTTTAACTATCCTTTCTTGACAGTGTTTTGTAAAAATAGAAGATTATTGGAACTTACAGTCATTTGTATCTTTGATATTCAATATGTTCAAAATAATCTGTAATGAGATAAGCATTTTAACTATGACATTTTCATGTGTAATTTATTCTATTCTTTTATCAGTTTTGTTGAAAATATTCGTTTTTCAAAGAGCACTGACAAAATGGAGCAGACTCTGTGCTTAATTTGTCATGTTTTCTTCTCAATTCTAGCCCCAATATTCGTGTGTGTATCTATAGAGATGAATCAAGCTGATTTTAAATACATGCTCCCAAATTGTATTTTGCATTTCACAGTGTATTACAGTGAAATTCAAATGAATAGGAGGCAAAAAATATAGTTTGTATGAAAGCACATGATTTTTTTTTTGGCCATTTTTTTTTATGATTCCAAGTTATTACTCTTGCTTGATTTGGAAGTGAAGTTGAAATGAGAAGGAGAAGAAAGAAATACAAATCTAGTGCGTATGACATTGATTGTAGGAGGAGAGTAAGCTTTTACAGTCAGTTGATTCTTTGGAGTTTTGTTTTTGCTGTTGGGCAGTTATTAGCATGACATTTTAAGTACAATTGAAGTGACCTCTTGATTCTGCATAAACTGCTGGAAAGTTTTCACTGTTTAGAATTGCTGTAATTCTCAAGAAGTTAGGGGAAAAAAAAAACAACAACAACAACAAAAAAAAAACCCCACAAAATATAAGGATGGTAATGATCATAGTTGGTCCAAAAGTTCATCCCAGAGGGAACAGAAATAGTATTTTTCCCTTGATCCTGCTCCAATGAGATACTTGTAATAAGATTTCTTAAGGTGTTTTGTTGTTATTGCTGTTATTATTAATAATATTATTTTAGGCCTGCATTACTCTGAAATTAGCTAGGAGCTTTGTAAAGCCCTGACTACAGTGTTCTGTTAGCCCTAAGCAATTGAAACATTCCATGTGGTGCTATCCTAATGAATGATTTGTGCCATTATTGGGACGTTGTTTAGCATACTCTGGGAACACAAAACACTCCTACATCTGGTACAGGAAGTGTCCCACAGAAATACTTACTATGTATTTGGTGGATGAGTCACAGTTGAAATGTTTCCCAAAACAACTTTTTCTCCTTAAAGCCTTGTAATTTCTCAGTTTAAAATGTGTGTAGTTGCTGGTTCAGGATGTGTGGTGCACCACAAACAGTAGCAGTTTATTTCTTCTCAAGGACAAACTGCTGTTTCAGAATTTTCTAAAGTGCTGTTTGCATTTCAATGCTGTTATTTATTTTTTTTTTTTTTACTGCTACTATCATTATTATGTACTGTAATGATTATTTTGTGAAAAAATATCACAGTTGTATCTTTTTCATACCGTTTATTGAGTTCGAGGGTTAGATGGGGAAAAAATATATTTTATATGGAAATGTCTATGAAATAAATTCTAGCTTAGAAATTTAGAGTAGGAGTGGGCTGGAGAAATGTGGGAGAAACTTTGTTACTAAGTGACTTGAATTAATAAATGTATTATAGATTCTGAATTAGTGCTAGAGCTATTGAATACAATAGTTCTGTGTAGAGCTAAAACTCTCAGATCAAAGTTATCAGAATCGAGTGCCTAAAGTTGCATACCTAAATGTAAGTTATTTGATTGCCAGAATATGATTCAACCACGATTGGTGATCGGAGTCGATGGAAATTGCTTATGCTTTACAGCTATCGAAAATAGATTATTTGTAGATATTTTAACATTTCCCAACAGGTTTTAGCAGTCTGGCCCTATGTATGATGGCCTTATATACAGCATTCATTGATGAAAAGTAAAACCAGAGCTTAATGCAAAAATAGGGTTGTCCTGCAGTGGTTTTTTGGCTTTTCACAATGTGAGACTTCAGTGATGTTCATCCGACCCTTCTTTTTAAGCTTAAGGAACATACCCAGAAGTTTGGGATCACAGGAAGAAATAACACTTGATGAAATTATTTGCCTTTAACTTAGGGGAAAAAATATATATAATAATAAAATACAGAATTATATAGAACATTTATTTTATATATAATACAGAATAAATACAATATCTCTTACTTGTATTTCATCAAATACAAGAAAAACTGTGGAGTGTCACAGATGGGTTTTAGCTAACTATTTATAGGTGTCCCACAACATAATTATTTAAGCTTAAGATGTCTTGGGAGATGCTCCAGTTCAGTAGCTAAGCGTATTTCTTTCAACAGTCCTATTTGTATGACTAGTGAAGAGCTCTTGATTACTCTATGCTTGTATTTTCTTATTTGTTAAACTATACCTACGCAGAAGGAGAAACTGTTTTGATTAATATAGTTTTCTGTTTTGCTGTCCACAAACATTTAGAGTGTTACCAAGGTAAATATCAGGGACAACAATTTTGAGAGCCATAACTTCATCTCAGTGTTGCACACGAAGAGAAAGTTGGGCAAACATGTCAACTGTAAAGTAGGAATTGTATGTTGCTATCTCTGGCTTGAATGACCACCAACATGGGAGATGACAAGCAAGCAATATGGTGGTACTGGGAGACATAGCAAATTTCAGGGTGGTCTAAAATGTCATTATAGCCTGAAGATCACGTGGTACAAAAGCAGCTTCTGTTGTGTTCTGCTGTAGTACAGGCAGAAAACATAAGGACCATCCTCCCTGTGTTTGATGGTACCTGGAATCCAGAGTGAGGGATCTAATGGTCTGCCTGTGCCACCTTGTATTTTAACTGTCTTCCGCTGGTGAGAAGAATGAATGGAATGGATTTATACATACTGTGGATTTGATAGCTTTACCATTTGCTCTGCATTTTCTTTAATTTTTAGAAATGTTGTATCCTTAAGCAGCAACAGTACTGAAGTTATTTTTAATCACTATTGAGAATTGTTACGTACCAATCTTGTGGGGGTTTTTTTGTTTGTTTGTTGTTAGTTGGGTTTTTTTTTAATTTTGTTCTACACTGAACTGATACTTGACCTGAAATATTTTCTACTACATTTTGTTTGTGGAATCACTAGTACTGTTTTTCTGCTTCTGACTGGAGGTACATTATGGTGCTAGAATGTAACTGGCATCGCAACTTGGAAAATTCAGTAATCAAATTGGGGAAATGAGCATAAGCACAAACTTGTCAAAGATGAACTTAAGTCCATTTTTCCTTTTTTATAGCTTAGTGTTAAAAAGAAATGGACTGCTTTCTGAAACAAGTGATGCATAATAAATAGCTTGTTATTTTCAAAACAACATGCAATTATTCAATATTTAAAAGGTAGCTTTTAGAGGCTTCTGTCTTTATAAGCTTCCTAACTATAGCTAATGTCTAATATTGATTCTGAATAATTTAAATGGCAATAAAATTGGGTTTTCATGACAGTCAATCAGAGAGATTTTATATTTAATGTTCGTTCAAAGAAACATAGTGCCTTCTTACCTTCTGAATTTCAAAGCCATTAAAGTAATTGCAGGTCATTAAGCTAAATTTCTTTGAATAATCGGGACAGTTAATCTAATTCATACACCATTCAAACCACTGGACAGGAAAGATTGGAATACTAGGCATGGATTTTTGAGAGATTTGCCAAATGGATCTTCAAATGTACTTATCAGCATTTCCTCAGAAACAATTTCCCCCAAACTCCAAGTTGTTGGAACTTAGAATTGTGTTCCACTTTTGTATTTTTAAAATGAATTAATCTTCAGGAGAGGAGACTTAAGAATTATTTTCTTTCCTTTGAAATAACCAAATCACTGCATAATCCTACAGATCTTTGTGCACTACCATGCGTTTTACCAGAACTTACTTTATGGACATACCTGTCACAAAAATATTCTCTTCTTGTGTCCCATACTTAGCAAGTGTTACGATTTAACATGAAGGAAGTCAGAATGGAAATGTTTTAAATTATCTAGGTCTTATCAGGGGAATGGATACATGCAGTCTCTTAACATTATTGCTTACTTATTTGGAAGCTGAAAATGTAAGGTGATCCCTTAGAGAATCTGGGTAAGACAAGGAGTTGGTGGTGTAAAAGACTTACAGTACTTAAGTTTCCAGACAAGAGCAGTGTGTGTGCAGGTGTGTGTTTCTCTGTCAGTCTCTGTCCATCTCTCCTGAGCTCTCTCTTTCTCCCACACCCCTACCCTACTCCCAAATGATGCAAGGACAGAGGAAAAATATTATGTCTTTAAATGACCAGTTCATTAATGTGCACGGAACTAAGAGGCAAGAAAGTAAGAGTTTAGGTACTTGGATGATGGATGCAGTGGTGTGTTTCAAGAAGGACGGTATTTTTGATCCCTGGACTTTGAGACATGCTAATTGAATGCAATTCATGTGTTAAACAAGAGAAAAACAAATGCTTCCGAAGGCAAAAAAGGGACAGCGTGACCCTTATTCCTTCAAATCAATGTACAGTTCTGCCAATAGGCCTGCTCTGGAATGAAGAGAGGATGTACTTTAAATGAAGAAAAAAATTCCATCAGTTTCAGTTCTAGCAAGAAAATAAATGCTCCTTTACAGTTTGCTGGTCGGTACGACCAGTGCCTGCTGCATCCCATGCCCTCTTGGAGCCTTGGCTGCTGCCGTTCTGTACAGGGACGAGCAGGTGTCCGGAGTCCCACAGCTGCCAAGCAGCACCTCCTGTACTGCTGTTGTTGCAGCATTTTCTCTCTGTGTCTTTCTTTTCTCTCTCTCACTACGCTAAGTTGCTGTCTTTGTAACCAGTAGATGTCTTGGATCTGCCTACAGCTTTGCAGCAGTGTTTCATAACTGAGGAATTGTACCAAAAATGGAAATTTCATTAAATACTCAAACACACACTACTTTTAATAAATCTAAATTTTCATAACAATAGACTATAATAAAATGAAATTTTTATGTTATCCAAGGAAAGTCATGAAGCGGCTGTTTTATTTTTATTCTTCATAGGAATTATAATATACTTTACAAAAAAAAAAGCTCCCACAGAGATATTAAAAAAAAAAAAAAAATGCATCTTTTCAGACACAAGCCACAAGGTAAGGGAACTTTTAAAGTTCTAAGTTGATCAGGCCTTTCTCAAATCTGTGAAGTTCATGAAGATTGCTCTTGGCTGGATATTTTCAGTCAGGATGACACTGGTAGTTTAGACTTCATTTTGGCGTGATGCTAACCATTAATTTTTTTTAAAAAATAGTAAATGGAGTTTACTGTTTTAAGTAAAAAATTAATAAAAAACCCCAGAATTCCTTGTTACTTTTCTACAGCATCTAAAAATCTCTTCGAAACTGAAATAATTTCCCTTCATATCATGAGTGTCCCGAAAAGAGTTGATTTGTGACCGTGCTTTGGTCTTTCAGTTTATTCAAGTTAGATGCTTATGTTCCAAAAAAATTTAAGTCTTGAGCTTCAGTTCAGACTATTAACGTTTTGAGATCTGAGGACTAGCTTTCCTGTGGGATTCACATTGTTTCTTAAGCTGACTGAAGATATATACATTTGATCTTGCTTACTGATTAAGTTAATATGTTAGGTAACTTTAGTGAAATCAATTGGAATTAGTTCTCATCTTCTGCAAGATTTACAGCACTGATTTTAATGGAATTGACTATTTTTACATTATGTTAAATGAGATCTGAATCGATTTTTTGAAGTTAAAAAATTAATACAAATTAATCACAAGTACTCCTGGTTTGAATTGCCTTTATTTTTGTATAAATCTGAGAACTACAGTTTTTGGTAGAGTGTTTTGAAGCGACTGTTTTGTATTAGAATGGGAGATAATGCATTCAGAAATGGATTGTTATTCATTTTTATTCTAATACTAAAATATTACATTTTTATTGTGTTTTGTTTTGGTTTATATACTTATTATTACCGATACAATGTCTGAAATACATTCAAATGCATGTTACAGCTTATTTGACCACTTGATCAGAGTACATTTACTACAATCTTGAAGACAAAAAAACAAACAAACCCAAAAAAACCCCCAAAACCCAAAAAACCAACTTTGTTCCTTTAGAAAGATACTAGTTCAAGAAAACTCATCACCGTGTGATTGACCATGCCTCTCTTGAGGGAAACATAGCCAAACGTTAATTGAGCTAAGTGTACGTAGGCTAGGTGTTACTCCCTTCAGTTAAGTAACTGATGTGTTTGTTACCGCATTACGTAAGTGGCACTGTTCTGCTAATGCATGCATGATATTCTCTTGAAAATGATGATGATAAGCAATAGTTAAGCTTATACATTCTAGTTATGCTTTTTTAATTCTTAGGAGTTTGTTCTGCTTCTCTTACCTTGCTCAAAGCTAATTAACATTTTTTTTCAACTGAGTTGACGCACTGACATGTTACTTTCTGTTTTAACTTCAAAATGGCATTAACTTTTCAAATTCCTCTTGAATTTCCCCTGATTTCAGTGGCCAGTTGCCTCCAAGTTCCATTTAACAAAAAATAATAATTGCATTTCATTTTGCTCCAAGTATAAACTTTCTAATCTGCCTATTTCTTGCAGGCTATGCTAGCTTATTTCCACTGTAATACATTAGAATGGAAAACTATTAGAAATATTGATTTATCATTTATAATACTAAAGTGATATATTGAAATGAAATTTGGATGCTGTCCAGCCCTCCGATAACATTGGCATTATTGGATGAAACTGGATGATCTCATGCTAATTAATATGCTAGTTCCATGTGAAAAGCACGGAGAAAATATACCTGAGAGTTGGTCAAGAATAGGAGTTCAATACTGAAGTCTGCTGAGGTTTGTAATTGTTAAAATATGCCACCTTAAATATTTAATATTCTATATACAGAGAAGTCATCATTTTGCTTTCTCTCCCCTCCAACTCTTGCCTTTTTTTTTTGCCTCTGACTCAACATTATCTTAGTATGAATCTAGTTACGTGTAATATGTATTAGCATGTAGTAAGTCTGAATGCATAGGATCTATATATATAGTTCTGTATTGCTTATTATTTCCATCCTGCAGTGTACTTGGTTACAGCAGTGCTTCTAATCAGATGACGTTGGAGTCAAGGGAATTCAAAACATTTCCCTTAACCTGAAAGTGGTGGTGTTATACTAACTCTGTGAGCCTCACCTTCTGTGTTTCAGCACATATACATTCTAGCACTTCTTGTAATATGGAAAATTCAGAAAACAAAGGTATTTTCAATTAGCATATGTGTGTGCTGTATAGAGGGTGGTGTCTGTATTCATTGATTTTTGGTTTGATTCATCTACTTGTTTTTTTTTTTTTTTTTTTTTTTTTTTTTTTTTTTTTTTTTTTTTTTTTTTTTTTTTTTTTTTTAAATCTTTTGCTCCTATTCCAAGTTCTCATGCTTAACATGCTCTGGGTTCTTTCAGGACGGCCAGAAGGTGACATTGACTTTTTGGGAACGTATTGCTGGAAAATGCAGCCTGGGTGCTTTTTCAGGTAGAAAGCTTCTGTGTGCTAAAACAGGGAAGGGACAATTTACCCCAGCTTCAAGCTGTTAACAAAGCATAGGAGTCAAAGATACCTCTCAGGTCACATCAGCATTTGATCAGAGTTTTCCTACCTAGGCATTGTTTGTTCTGTATGTTAGGGACAGTTTGGAATTTAGATGTTTTCTTGATGTTATAGCAGTACTGCAAAGGCAAATGAAGTGAACAGTGCTCAAGTGAACAGGCTTTAAATAGTCGTGGGTTTCTGTTGTAAAAGTAACCAAGTGTCTATCATGTTTGCTAGAAAAGGGCTCCAATTATTTTGATTTTATGAAAAGCATCTGACTTAGATAACAAAAAAAACCCCCAAAAAATACACATTACAAGCTACAGTGTAGAGAAGTAAAAGTATGGGGTAGGAATTATTGGCAGGGCCTGTTGTGGTAATGGTTTAGAAATAGAGGGAGGTAGATTTAGATTGGACAGAAGGCAGAAATTCTTAAGTGCAACTCCTGTTGGTGCTGAAGGGATGGATGTCATTTCATAGAATCATAGAATGGTTAGGGTTGGAAGGGACCTTCAAAGGTCATCTAGTCCAACCCCCCTGCAAGAAGAAGGGACATCCCTGACTAGATCAGGTTGCTCAGAGCCTCATCCAGCCTGGCCTTGAACGTTTCCAGGGATGGGGCATCCACCACCTCTCTGGGCAACCTGTTCCAGTGCTCTACAACTCTCATTGTAAAAAATTTTTTTCTAATATCTAATCTAAACCTCCCTCCCTCTAATTTAAACCCATTAGCCCTTGTCCTATCACAACAGGCCCTGAGCTAAAAACCCAGCCCTTGCTATCTAAAAGGTGAGGCTAGGTAAATTTGAAGCCAGCTAGTTTTTGGAATAATGTGTTAACTTATGAGAAGTGTCCAGCTTGTGCTGGGCAATTTATGTTGCAGTGTGGAATGGGAGAGAAAACTTTGTCTCCTGTTGCAGCAGTGCTGAAAGCTTTACAGTGAGAAGCCTTACCGCAAGGCTATTTACAACGTTGAGTGTAATTCTCACGCTTGTCTAATATTATGAATTAAGTCATTTATTATTTTGGCACTTAACACATTTTGGCATTTAACACATTTTTTAATTATTCATATATTGATTGCATGAGGAGTGAGAAAGAATAAATATTTGAGGGTTATGTACCTTTTTGTTGTATAGTAATGAAAGAAGCAATGTCTTTGTTGTCCATGTCTATCATTGCCCCAAACCTGTCAATATCTCCAAGTGCTGAAACTTATCCAGATTGAGAATTCATAATAAAAAAACCCTGCTCTTGTAAGAATACCTAAATTAATCTAATGAGATTTCCCCAATAGCTCCAAGTTCTGAATTAACTGGTAACGTTATGAACCTAGCTTTTTTTTTTTTCTGCTACCCTCTCACATTCTATAGAAATTAGAGACTTGTGATCTTGATTTTAATTTAGAAACTGATAGATGAATATTTGCAGTGTTTGAATTCAAAATTAGACTTGTCATATGGTGTAAATGGATAGGTTTTAAATATCCAGTGCGTAATGAAGCTGAAAGTCGAAGATATTGTGTATGCTGCTGTTTACCAAAGAATGATCTCTTAGTTCTGAACAGTTATTGAGGCTGATTTTCTATAGTTTTCTTTCCTTTTAATTTGAGATATTGATTTTTTTTTTCTTTATATGTTGGAAGATGATTCTACTCCTTATTTCTGTTTGATTTACTGTCTTTTACCATTTTCCTATTTGCTGACTTCTGAATTTTATCTCCATTTAGAAAATCATCCTTCTTTGCATATGAAAACTTTTTGTTGCATAGATATTGATGAACCAAGTGTTAGTTTTAAAATACATATATGTTATCCATATATTTATATAGAGTGCTGTTTTATGTAGGGTAATTGTCTTCTCGGGAAACGAATTTCATGAACGGAATGGTCGGTCACTGTCCAGGTGGCGAACAGAATCTACATTGCAAGTGTACTTTGAATAGTATCTTCAGCTGGACAAAATGCAACTATAAAACAATATTATTGTCTTAACTGAGTTCAAATGATTCCTGTGTGCCCATTCTTGCATCTCCAGGAGCAGTTTTTATTGACTATTTAACATTCTCTGCCTGTACAGTACGCTATACCTTAAGTAGGCATCCTCAGACATTGTTTGTATTTTGATCTTTAGAATGGTATAACCAGAGAATAATTGAAATAGAGTGGGATGAAAGGTGGCCTTTAGCCCAATCTCTTGCTCAGTCATGGAGTTCATGCACGTGAAACGGCATGTTGTCTTTTAGTCATCCTGCTAACATGCTTTTCTCTACTTTCCATTAGTTTCAAGAAAACTCTGAAGTACAAATATGGCATCTTATCAGAAAATATTTCATGTGCAGTTCAATACATTTTGAAATAATCAAGATATTTAGAGAGAGACAAATTCTAAGAGGACTACAGGATTACAAATCACAATGTAATTTTAAAGTTGTAATGAGAATACGTTGCACAGGAAGGTCGCTTTACAATTATTGTCATGAGAATGAAGTAACACAGTGTTAATGTTTCATGTATGCTGTGGAAGATGATAATAAACTGTACTGCTTTGACCTTATTAATGTTCTGTAATTTGACTTGCTGGCAATTTGCATTTTTCTTTGGTTACAGCCTTAGTAACCTGTGAAGAAGAGGTGGAACTGACAGTGAATCTAAACATAACTGAATACTGAAAAGGTCAGGAATATCAAGAATGATAATTCCAACACCTCCTTCTCATGACAAAGGTTGTAGCAAGAAGTCACAACATGAGTCTGTTGAAATAACAAAGGTTGTTACAAAAATGTTTCTGTATTTGAGAAGTGTAAACAAAAGCACAGCTTTTCCTTGTAGCTCATTGAATACTCCAATAATGTTTTGGTTTTGTTTTTTTTTTTAGTGAATGTGTACAATGCTGCCCTTTTATTTCCTTATTCTACCCTAGAAATAGTAGTCCTTTATGCTGAAGGACCCCCCGCTAAGTATTTAAAGATGAAGGATGCTGAATTTTACACTCTGGAGAGCTTTTCCAGTTCCACAGGCCAGACCCATTACTTACTTACAATATGTTACTACTTACTTACAAAATATTTTGTGTATGTAATTTAATACATTTTCAAAAATATTGTAGTCTGTATACAGCAGGGAAGTTTTAGTTGGTTTTTTTTTAATAAAACAAAAACTTCAGATTTTCCAGGAATTTACAGACCAAAGTTGCGGTATTGAATGTGGAGGCTAAAGGCCTGATTAACATCTTAACAACATACTTTGATTTCTGCTTACTTGACTGAATACTGAATCAGGCAAGTACACCCAGTATTTGTGATACTCAGCAGTGTCATTGATCAACTTATTCCTGCATCACTGCAGAGTGGAATAAATAGTAAAACCTCCTAAAAAAGGTGTACTTAGTTCTTGGGTTGGTTTCAAGATTTATGTCATATGTTAATGGTGATATAGAGTACATTAAGTGTAGCTTAGTTTCCATGCACAAATAAGCACACATACATAAAACTCACTAAATTATTTTTAAGTCTATTGTTTGTTAGAGTTTTGGGATAAGGAGGTAGAATAATTTGTAGTTTCCTGTTGTTTGTAAACCTAAATCTTCTTCCGTTCCTTTCTTATTCTAATATACTTATAAGTGTAAGAATGCAGAAAGCTGCACAAAATTGTGTGGCGTGTGATATTTGTTACAGTTACTCTTATACTTTTTTGGTTTTGTGTTTTTGTTGTTGAGGTTTTTTGTTGGTGTTTTTTTTTCTTTTCTGTTGGTTTTTTTTTGTTTTTTGTTTGTTTTTTTAGTGCAGATATATATTAAATGTAAATGGATCAGTTTTCTTTCAGATGTGCTTTAGGGGTTTAACCTTCAAGGCAACAGAACATTTCCTCAAAGATGCAGTTTAATTTCAAATTTGATCACTTCAAATGCTTAAGATGTATTTGGCAGCTGTAGTCATTTGCTCTGTATTCCTTATAAATTCTTAATTTGGAATAGTAGTATGGGGTTTCAGTTATCTAAATATGTGTTAAAACAATTTTCTAGGATGTCTGACTTGACAGCTACTGTTATTTTCTACAGCGTTCAAATAACAAATTAGATTGCCACTTGAATTACACCATTAGTTTGTTATTAGTTCGTAATTAAAAATGACTTAATCTGTACATTACAGATTTTACAGATGGAAAAAAGTAGACTCAGTGAGAGCCTACCCTAGTCTCATAGAAATGGGTTTGGAATAAAGCAGAAGAGCAACAGGGTGGAGAAATGAATTTAATACAAGTATACACAGCTGTGATTGCTTGGTATTTCTAAATGGCCAAGCAGTTGACACAGCTTGTAGGGCACAGGAACACATTAATGCTAATTCCAACGTTTCACATAGTTATATTGCAAGATTGTGGTTTTTTGTCTTGTACTCTTCAGAGAATACATCTGTAAATCAAAAAGGAATGTTAGGTTTATGTCAAATATTACACAATGTGTTTTCCATAGGGAATTCTCACCTGACTTTGAAACTAAAGATATTAACTGGTTCTGCATTCTGATGTTAGATTGAGTAAGTGGGAGCTCACCTAACACATTTATTCATAAATCCTCTTTATGAGAGTGCAATATAGGTCCTAAAAAGTGTCAAGAATATGTTTAATGAAGGAGACGAAGGCAGGTGAAGGGAATGCGGTGGATATTTAAAGCCCACTGATGTCCATAAAACAGATACAGGTGGGACATAAACTACACAAGGTAGGTGTGTGAGGAAATTGCTTATAAAGTCAAAATGTGTGTTGTACTTCTGGATCGGAAAAGTTTGAACAGCAGTCTCTAAAGATAAGGCTGAATTCCAAGAATGTTCTTTGTTTAGTGTACTTTGTAAACTTATTTAAGTAATCCAAGAAATGCATTGTCTCTGGTTTTGTTTGAGAGATGTACTAGTAGGCAAGTGAGATGCTGAAGTGTGAATTGTCTGCTGCCGAGTACTGGGCTAAACTACGTTTTGGTGTGTCATTTAGTTAACCATATCCTCCTGGCATTATCAGACATGATTATGGAAATGTAAACCTATTGCCTTGCGATACTCCAGTGGGCTGGTTCCACGAGGTTAGTGCAATGTGTGTTTGAAAATATCCAAAGTGAAAAATCAGAGATAGCTAGTAATGATTGCTTAATACTGTAAGCTTTCAGCAACACAGTTCATCAGACTTCAGAAACAGAGCTGGTGAAAGGTCATCATTTAGGCATGTCACAGAAATACCGGGAACCTAAACATGGCTGGCATTTGTCAGAAGAATCTAAAATTGAATTTGAAGCTTATGCTGACTGCAGGGCTCATATAGATTAAGGAAATGTCCTAAAGATTTTTATGTGGTTTATTGTGTTTCTTATTATTAGTTTCACATGATTAGTGTGTATCCCATTGACATTTTCAGACTGGTGGAAAGGTTAAAATAATATTTTAAAAAATAAATAAATCTGTTAAACACATGTTTATGGAAAAAAGGGGGACTAACATGGTAAATCAGATGCTTATCTTTTAGTTTTTAAAAATGAATGGTAATGTGAAGCTTGTATCTTATGCTTAGATATCGCATGGTAAACCCCTTGAAAATTTAATTGTAATAGATTTTTGAAAGTCATTAAACTGGAATCTAGAGGAATTTGAGGTGGGAGGGGAAGGAGCTGGTTTTAGGACTACTTTGTGCCACTTGATTTTAATTTTTTTTATTTTTTTTATTTAAATATCACTGCCCTAGAAGTTCAAAGCAATTTTACATGTCATCATGTACAACTGAAAAATGTATAATTTCAGGACAAGAGTAAACCGTGGTTTATGTGGGTTATGATTTGAACAGTTTTAGAGAATTTGTGGTATAAAACACGCTGTGGTCACTAGCCCTGTGCTGTGCCTTGAGAACAGTGGAGTCGTCCTTTTACCCCTGCTATGGCTGGTGCTTGCAGCAGCCTTACAGAAGGAACTCCAGCGTTAGCTGCTGCTGTCGTTTAATTCTGTCACCACAGACATGAAGTGACCTGAGCAGAGCTAAGTGCTGTAATACTTAAAAATTGACAGCAGCCAGGTGCCCTAGCATTTTGTTGGCTTTGATTTTGTTGCTTTTCCCTTAACTTCAGTCATGTTTCTTGAAATGTTTCCTTGTGATTGTTGTAACAATGTGATATGACTGTCAAAAAAGTTTATCGAATGTTTCTGCAAGACTGCTAACCTAATGCAAACAATCTGTTCCTCTTTCAACTGCATTTGTGGCTAGGTTATTTCATTCACAAGATGTGAAGTTGTACCAAAAATGAACTTTGCACTACTACGGCATCATAGGCTTTTGATTGCATTAACATTCTTTAACTTGTAAGGCCACTTTCTATTCCATTTAGTGAAAGGGAGACCTTTTTTCTTTTTAACTTAAAATTATTGCTGGCATTTTACCTATTTACACTGGAAAAAAAAAAAGTACATTAATTCCTGAGCTCTTACAGAAGTTAGAAATAACAAGAAAATATTATTTTGTCATTTACTAGTTATTGTTATATTGTGAAACCTCCTTTGTAATGTTACAACCTTTATTCCTTTAATGGCTGGATATTTGAATACCGTATCTGCCAGAGAAATTGATTCCTAATGAAAGCTAGGGCTTCAATCTGTAGGTTTCGTGGTATTGTGGTGTTTCTTCACTTGAAAGTGATTTGAGACACATTTGGTTTACACAACATAAGCCGGTGTGGAGCTCCTTAAAATCATATTGACCAAACCATTTTCAGGATTGGGTTTCAGAATACCTTTGTCAGTACAGCAGTGTAGCTATCTTGGCTATATTGTTCTCCAATATCTAAGAAAGCACCTTTGAAAGTATCTGTAGTATATCTGAGCAAATACTGGCTAGAGTTGATATTTATAGCTCCAGCGTGTGATCTGGATATAGTTTTTACTATGTAAGTATGTCCAAGGGAAACTAAGTTTGCATTGCTGTTGAACCTGAGAATAAAAAATGATTTGGTATAATACTGTTTGAAACAATGCCTAAAAACTTCTTAAAATTGTTTCTTAAAAAAGTTTAAAATTAACTGTATATATACAAATACATAATGTAGATCAGTATACATTAAGGTATATAATATGTATACGTACATGTGTATCTCACAGTCAGCATATATATTAAAAAATTGTAATTTTTTACATTGGAACTTTTCTCTTAGGTGCAAGCTTTAAGTTAGAACTATCTTTGTTGCTGAGGGCATTCCTTTACTTGTTAACGAGACTAGCAGTAGTATATGTGAATTCAAAATGTCTTTCAACTACGGTCTCAAGGAAAAAGCCTTCAGCCTGGGAGAAAAGGTAACAGCTACAGGCTGCTAAAAGCTTACACAATTAGTATAGGAAATAAATAAAAAAGAAGCCTAGATTTTCCTTCCAGAAGCCTCTGTGGGCTGTTTTGTGATATGTGTTCCTGTAGGGGGCTGTAGATCTTGAACATCTGTTTTGTATTCCTCTCAGATAAAAAATAGTGTAGCATAATGGAAAATTCACATGTTATTCAGGAAAAAGAAATCCAGTTTCTCAGGCTGACGATTTCTTAAAGCTATGAACCTTGATGTTTTAATCTCATGCATTTTGTTAGTACTTGATATTCATAACTGGTAGGTTTGATAAATTTTTAACAAGAAAGTTGAAGATGATGAGAAAACACAAGGGGAGTTTTGCATTTCGCACCTTGTACTCATGCCTTCAGGTTCAATTTTCACTTTTTGCACCAAGAACCTTCCTTGAAGGAAGACTGACTGGATCACATTTTGCCCTAAGCTGGCTTTAATCCATTTAAAAAAAAAAAAAGAAAAAAAAAAAAAGAAAAAAAGACAAGAAAACAAAAAGACTTGCAGAGTTACCTTCCCAGAACCTCAGTTTTAGTTAGTAAATACAAACAGTATCAGTGCTTGAGATTGAGAAAAGATCCATTTAAAACCAATATAAATATACTTTTTTACTCATAACCTATGGGATAAATCTTGTCATTTCTGCATAAGTAAAAGAACAAATATCTTAAGATGTGAATAGAGTTTAAATATATGCATGTCCTAGCTGCATTATGGAAAGAAAATCTCATAAAATAGCTTAAAAGAGAAGACAAATGGGAAATTCAACTGAGATGTCACCTTGGAAACACAATTAAATTTATTTTAATTTGTAGTACTATAAATATTTTATTTATAATTCAGAAAATTATATTAATAAGGTATTTGAGTTCCCAGGTTGTTTTTGAAGTGAAACCATTAGCTTTGTGCTATTGTTAACAGTTGTCTTTCTGTTTCATGAATCTACTTCAATTAATATATATATATATTAACTGTCACATGAGTATCACAATGAAGAGTGTGCTACGTGTCATTGTATTTACTCAGATATGCATGAGGATTCTAACATTTTCTTTTCATTACGTATAAATTAGAATAAGAGGCTGTAGAATTCTGGTCTAAGTTAATTGCTCAGGGGATAGAGATAGCAGTGATAACTCACATTGAGTTTACTACATTAATGTATAGACAGTTATTTTAAAAATACACAAAGTGATGCACATACAGATACATTTTCCTTGCTCCCTTATCAGTCCTTGTAATATTTTGTGTAACTTTTAAGCATACTAAAATTAATTCATGGTATCATTACTGCACTTCAGAGAATTAAAAATGAATACAGACTAGGAATGATAAAACCTACCTTCCCATGAAAATAAGTAAATACTGACTTTCTAGTAATCTCTTCGTTTATTTCATCCTTTAACGTCTCCTTTTTTTCTGACACCAGCTGACTATTTAGAATGCTTCTGAGTGACTATGTTGAAGACCGAATTATGTTCAATATGGCAATATGAATATTATGTTGACAACCAGCTCGTATTGGCTTAACTGGAAGTAAGTCTGTGATTCTGAAAGACAGTACTGGACTGCTGTCTAGCTCTGAATTCCTGATCAGTTGAGTTGTTGATGGGAAATATTGTATGTGGTAAGATGAGTATGTTGACTGGGACAGAAAATGCTATTTGACATGAAGGAAAACCTACATTAAAAAGTGAACAGAAAACAATTAAATACACACACATAGAATAATTATTTTTTTATTTTTTTTTATTTTTTAGCAATACTGTTTATTTAAGGTGTTACATTTAACATAAAATTTAAATTAGTTTCTACAGGTTTTTGTTAGAATTTGTGGATGAGAGAAGACAATCTGTAGAAATACTAGTGGTTATATTGCTGCTGGGCGTAGTTTTAAAAATAGGATATAAAGCATTTTTCTCTCTCCTGAGAAACAGGATGATGAAAAAAAAAAAAAACACACAGTGAAATAAAAACGAGAAGAGAAGAATACTAAGAATGGTATATGATTCAATAATGCTCCTGAACTGCTTTGTTGGCTAGCTAATGAAGCATGGTGCCAAATTTCAATGCTGACATAAGTCATCGTATTGCCAGCTAGCATTTACAACTTCAGGGTTCTAACTCCAGTAACGGGGGGCTGTTAACTAGTAAATAAGTTTCAAAAAAGGGGAAGGATCAAGTACATTAGTTCCTGCTCTCTGTAAATACCAGGTTTCACAATTGCTGCTGCATGTTACAGTGGCTGTGCTGTCTGTGGGGGGTCAGATAGATAATTTGTTACCAATACACCAAAATCAGATTTTAGAAGATTACATTTCTATTTCTGTGACAGTACTTTTCTTAATAAACCTATGCTATTCCAAAACTTGCACAACCAAAATGATTCCTGTTTTCATATTTGAAGTACTTCTGGTGTAAATTCTTATTGGTACAGTTGAGTTCATTCCATGTGTCGTAATTACCTTGCTTTCCTCACAGATACTCAGATTTCTTAGTGAGGAAATTTGCATATCTATTTAATATCATTATCCTAATGACTACATATGGCCATTGTTTCACTTGCTAATTATTTTAAACAAGTAATGTATAAACATGTCATTAGATTTAAAATATATGCCTATTTTTAATGTGGCTTATAGCCAAGTACCAAACTACTAATTTTGCTAAGTTTCATCAGGGTTTTTTTTGCTATCGTAATTTCAGTCTTAATTTTTTTTGTTGTTGTTGTTTATTTTTTTTAATCTAAACTGGTGAGTAAATGTATTATAAGGATTTGGTAGCTATGAATGATAGAAGATCAGAAAGCAGACATCTGACTTAATCCAATTTGAGAATAAATGGAATGTTTTGCTGCTTCTCAGTACTGGAGAAAATACATAAATCTATATTCTGCTTTGATACCATTAATACCACAGAGACCTTGTGTAATGAATGAGATGTTTCTCTTTTTGATCTTAAGAAGTAAGTATATGAGTCTTTTGAATTCCTCAAATTATCCTCTGCCATGGACATAAAGAAAACAGAGATGAGAAAAGACGTAGGCTTAACTAGGTTTTATTTAACTCATCTGGCAACTTGTCCATCCAGTCTATTCTTTTGACTTGTGAGGAGCTAGCACTGCTTACTTGCTGCATGGCTATACTCAACCTACCAAGCTGAAGTTTGTTATTTTATTTTACACTGCGGAGAAGGATTTGGTTCTGTCATCTTGCAACTACTCTTTATGTAATTGTAGGCGATAGGTTGCCTCAGCCTCCTCTTTGCCAGGCTGTGCAAACCTGTTCTCTCTATGTCTCCTCAGAGGTGATGTGCTTTGGTCCCCTTCTCACCATGGTAGCCATCTACTGGACGTTCTACAGTTTCACAGCGTCCCTTTTAAACTCAAGGAGAGCCTAACTGAGTACGGTTATCATCTGTCACTTTCTGAGAAAGAAACCTAGCAAAATAGCTGATATAAAAGACCAATTACTCGTGAGAAAACCTGAAAATATCTAAATATATACATTACCTTTTTATACTAGCTCTACTGCTTCTAGTACTGCTGTCAAGTGTTAGCACTAGGTATGTGAAAAGGATTTAGAGCTGCAGGCTTTTTGCATTAATCAGTAATGCTAAATTAGTTGGCTAAATATTGCTGTGTTGGCAAAAATTCAAGACAGTCTGGAAGGGATGCAAAAATTGTTCTCAGCTTAAATAAAGATACTGGTCTGACTTCCTGTGAGGGGATTGCTAATGATGAGGCAACAAGAAGGAAGTGAAGCACTTTTTTACTTTGTTTTACTTTTTTTTTTTTTTTTTTTTTTTTTTTTTTTTTTTTTTAAATACTGGCAAATATACTGGGTCAGGCAAATTTTTAGACTTCTTATCAGAACCATGGTATCTGGTTTGGAAATGATCTTGAAAATGTTTTCATATATCCTTTATTAATAAATATTCCTTCTTGATTTGCTGTTGCTGGGACACTACTTCAGAAAATTACCAGGAAAAAGCTATTTCTCCTACAGATGCTCTGCGGAGATGTATTTTAAATCTTGGGATTTAACTTGTTTGCCTGTGTTCAACGCAAAGCATTGATTGCCACTGTAATCAAAGAAGATTTTATTGGTTCTCACAACTACTTTCACCTATAACTTCCCAAGTAAACACGGCAAGTGTTAGTGAAATGAGTTTCCATGCTGGAATAGGAGTTACATTTATTGATACTTCCCAGAGTCATCTGGACTTCATGTGGGATAAAGGTTCTTCTCAATCACATTTTATTTTGGAGTGGTTTTATATGGCTAATTATTTTCAAATGTATAGTTTGAAACTAATATTGTGTATTACTTCATAACTACATATATATAAATATTTATTACATTCATAGATTTTTAATAGTGAGTCAATAAATATCTCACTTATTTGTCTTATTTTCATTTTTCAAGTATTCATTTTCAAGTGTTTAGCTATTTAATTAAATCCTTTAATGCATGTTTATTCCCATTAAGTTTTAGATATACTTTCAGTCCTGGTTTTAACTCTAAAAGTACATGAATCACAGAACTGTAATTATTGTATATCTGTAAACTGGGTAATAAAGCAGTTTTAAGAATCCTTTTCAGAGATCCTTTAATGCTTGCACTTCAGAGTGATGTAACTGATTTTCCATCTGAAAAGTCTTCATTTTAAACTGTGGTCGACTGACCTTGGTCAGCAAGTAAGCACCCAGCAGTTGTTCGCTCACTCCACCCCAGTGGGATTGGGAGAGAACTGGAAGAGCAAAAGTGAGAGAAAGTGACTACTTCAGAAAGACAATCCCTTCCTACCCAGCTATTATTGCTGAGCATGATGTTATATGGCAGGAATATTCCTTGTGTCAGTTTGGGTCAGCTGTCCCAGGTGTGTTCCTTCCCAGCCTCTTGTCGGCACCTATGCTACTCACTGTAGGGGCAGAGTTAGAAACAGAAAGCTTGGACGGTGTGCTAGCACTGTTCAGCAACAGCTGACACACTGTTGTCAACACTCTGCTGGTCACTAGACAGGAATACAGCAGCATCTGGGCTGCTATAAAGAGAATAAACTCCATCCCAGCCAGACCCAGTACATGAACACTTTTGTCTTTATTGGGGGTGTGGAGACTGATGCAGCTCCATACCTGAATGGCACCACCTCAGGTGGGAATATAATTATTGAGTCATAGAGCAGTGTTTATTATCAGGTTTTGCTCAGGTTGATAATAGTGGAACAGAGTTCCAAAAGCAAAATCAATTGTTTTCCTCAATCAACAAATCAATCTCTGAATATGTTTTAGGGTGCAATCATACTTATAGACTGAAAATCACAAGCACAACTTGCCCATAGTTTACTCAATAATTATTGAGAATATTGTGTGCAGCAGTGTTAATATTGCATTGCCACTTGTGAGTGCTACTTTTCATTTCACCTACTGAAATCTGTTTGTGTGAAATATCACTGTACGTTGTGGAAATAATGTAATTCAGCTCCTTCTAATGCCGCTCTTCTGAGCACTGCAGCAATGTTATGATCTTTGTAAGGTTGAGCTCTGATTGCCAGTGTTTTGTGGCATTATCTGAATAACTTGGCTAATCCAGTCAGTCCTTCTGACTCAGGAATTACCACATGTTCTGTAAGGGAATTTCTTTTCTGTGATGTGGATCAGTTTAAAGAAATGATGTTTTATCAGCAAGTTGCTTGCCTGAATCCACGCTACTGGTTATTGCCCCTTTTGTGAGATAACAGAATTGCATTATGCTTTATGACTTCTCATCTTCTAGAATAATGGCATTTCTGTTTAACACACAAACCATGATAGAACTTCAATCAAAAATGCTGACTACAGTATACACTAGAGGATTAAACAGAAATTCCTGAGAGAATACTAAAGCATACATATTTTTACATTTATGGATGCTGAAGCAAATCTTTTTTTTTTTTTTTTTTTTTTAAACAGTGACAGTAAATTCCTTATGTATAGCAGGTTTGCAGTGTTGGTTTCGAGAACTGGAATTTGCTTGATTTCTTGATGCTTTGAAAGACCAAGCAACAGAACCTGTGTGATACAGCAGTGTTGTTACTGAGGGTTTCTGGTCATTTTGCTTCAATTTTTTAAATTATGTCTGAAAATTAACATCAAGAACTCAAGATGAACAGCTATCTTGCTGTCTTATTTTCCAAAAATCATTAATTGTTGACTATGTTAGTATCTTATTTTACAAAAACTTTGTCTCTGAGACATAAGCGGAGACTTGAAGTTGGTTACTGGTTGTTTTTCCTTGTGTGTGTTATGTGTCGATAAACTTATAATAGAATTCAGGCATTTCTGTGGAATGAAGGGTAAATGAACAGGTAACACAGTAAATCCTAGTTTATGTGCATAGCAGGTGTTGGTTAAGCCTCAGATTAGAGGTTCAGTCACACTTTCCCTTCAGTGTGACTATTTCTGTACTTTAATGTGAGCATGAGAATAAGCGTTACCAGATCTGGGCAAACGCACCTATCACCTGCAGTTCATGGAGTGGATTACAAGCTCCTGCGTGATGCATTGCACTGGAAAGTAACGAACCACAGCACTTCGGCTTTAGCTGGAGTTTAGCAGAACTCTTAAAGATGACGCTGACTGGCTGCATCTGGATTCTTGACTGCACAGACTGGTTTGTTTTGGAGCAGAAGAGAACTGGCAGCTATTTAAAGACATTTTTCTTACGACACAAGAGCTCTTGATTCCTGTGTGTAAGAAATCAGGCAGAGAAGGCAGGAGACCAGTATGGGTGAATAAGGAGCTCCTGGTCAAACTAAAATGTCAGAAGGAAATGCACAAGCAGTGAAACCAGGGACATGTATCTATGTATACCAGCACGTGTAGAGGTGAGATCAGGAAAGCTAAGGCACGGCTGGAGTTTGGAATTAGGAAAGGAATTTGAGGAACAGTAAGAAGGGCTTCTACAGGTATGTTGATCAGAAGATGATGATGATTAAATAAAATGTACCCCTGGATAAATAAGATTGGAAATATAGTGACAGGCCATATGGAAAAGGCAGAGCTATTCAACAATTTTTTTTTGTCTCAGTTTTCACTAGCAATCACTTTTCCTACATCTTTGAAGTTCCTGAAGCTCAAGGCAGAGACTGGGTGAACCAAGTCTCTCCCATTGTAGGAGAAGATCAGGTTCAAGTCCACGTGAGAACCTGAACACATACAAGTCAATGGGACCTGAAGAAATGCATCCCAGGGTCCTGAGGGAACTGGCAGAGGTAGTTGCTAAGCCACAATCCATCATATCTGGAAAGTCATGGCAGCCAGGCAAAGTCCCCAGTGACTGGAGAAAAGGGAAATCTCACCCATTTTTTAAAAGCATAGTAAGAGTGGTTTTATCAGACTGTACAGAGCCCTCTGTAGCTGAACTCTGTCAGCTGAAAGTGTAGTGACTAAGGAATAACTCAAAAGATGGTATTTTCTGTGTATTTTCTTACTGTAAAATATAAAAAGCTGCTCTATTCTCTTCCCTATATCCAGTAGTCTGGGTAGATATTTACAGATATCTATATTAAAATACTTAACTCATCACTTATAAATCATGAAAAAGGAACATCTTTATGAAAGTAAAATCAATACAAATTGCATGTAACTCATGGGATAGATTTTATAAACTTTTTTGGTTGTAGTAACATAAACATTTGTGACTATTAAGCCACTTTTTTTGCAATTCAATTTTAATCTTTCAAATATAGAACAGGGACAATTTTCTCCTCACTATGTAATTTCAATTCCCTTTTTCTGTTGATGGTATTTCTGGTCGTAAATAGAGATGTTAAAAAATAGGCAAAATTTGCTGAAGTGATTTGCTGAGAAGGTTGCACGTACATAAGCAAAAGATGCTTAAGTAAACTTAGAACTTAAGTAAACTTAGAAATTTTAGGTGTTTGTTGGAAGGCAAGTTTCAAGAGGGCAATCTGTAAAAAGCTGATATTGAGATATTTATAAATTAATTTCCTAGTACAAATGGTGAATAAATTTGTTATTTTGTTCTGACTATTGTGCTGTCTTGTTTACAGTATAACTTCATTTCTGCTAAATCTGTATTCGTGTAATACGGCAGAGATTTCTGAAGGCCATTAGTTTGCGTGCAAAGTTTTTGCAGTATTAAGTTGCCCAAAGACTGGAGCTGCCCATTAATCAGAAGATTAAGAGCTTCCACTCACTGGCAATAAAGCTGTTTATTTTAGTCAAGGATTTTACACCAGCCGAAGTGACTAGAGTAAAATAATTTCAGTAGATGAAACACAGAGGGCTCTAAACTTATTAAAATATGTCAGTAAATAATAGTTGTTTGTTACTAGTTTAATTTCCAAAATTTCTGAGGTGTTTAGTTAAGCATGTACGGGGACTAATTGTAAATGATGTATGCCCGTTGCTACTTTGGTTAATAAAAATGGTAATACCTGTGCAAAACTGAACTGCTTTTAGTGCCATAATATAATTACATCATGGAAAACGGCATAATAAAGCAAGCACAATGAACCCTAGCTGTATGTAATTTCAATTGAAACTTTATTTGGAATGAAAAATACTGGCTTGGTGTGGGGAGCACTTTTAAACTGAGGAGGAAAACTAGCTATCTTACTGTACTATTCATTTGGATTAATTAAATTAGGGTGTAAAATTGTACCAAGCTTTGTTGTGTGAATGAGTTGATGGAAAATTATTGTAGTTTTCCTCTGATAAGTGCTACTCTTAAAAGAAAGGCTTGAAGTGCAGCTTGATAGAACATGTTCTTATAAAAATCTTTGAGTGTGGTTGTGGTTATCCAGCTGTCTTAGACCAGAGATGTCTGTCCAAGAAAGAGAACTTAAGTTTCTCTCCTGAATCTTTTCTTGTGTTTTCACAGTGATAGAGCAGCTGTTATTTCCCAGGCTAATGTGTCATCTGCAGGGAATCTCAGCCTTTGGTTTTGGAGAAAAATAGGATAGAAATGGTTATCCAAAAAGAAAAAGTTGCAGGCATTACGAAAGCAGGGAAACTTCCTAGTTTGCTTCAGAGCTGTTCTTCCTGTCTTCATGGCATGTTGGTCAGTAAAGAGTTTTTTTGCTCTTTGGTCTTCTCTGAACCCTTTGTGTGTTGAGAAACTGAACCATGACATGAGTAGGATGATTGCCGTAACAGGGAACCAAGCTGTACATGTGGTGTTGATCTCTATTTGAAGAACATAAATTTATCTCCATTAAGCTCCATACTGGTGGAGTTTTATTTCATCCTGAAGATAAATCAGTTATAGTTAGGTTAGGTATCTTTAATTTAGACTGCAGTCTACAGGGCATTTAGATCAGCAGAGAGACAGTGGATTTAATATCTTTGAGAAACCCACTCATTTTGCCCGTTTCAGCAGTTTGGTCTCTGTGGTATAAGGAATGATGTGTAATTTCTGCCCTGAAATACATCTATTTGCAAATATAAAGACAGTGCTTATTTGGTATTGTTAATTTTACATCCATTTTATTAGACTGTATGTTTATATGATAAATGCAAAATTTGTAACAGCCATGCGTGTCATACTCAGTATTTCCTGGGTACAAACCCTCATTTTGTGAAATCCTAAACACTAGAGAACAAGTTAGCCCTGTCCATGCCTTATTAATAATAGGACGGAGTGGGGCTCTATTCTTGTCCCATCACTTACCAAAAAATTTGGGGTGGGGGAGGAAAAAAAAAACCTCAAAAAACAATGTGATATTTAATAGAGACACAAGAGTCACTGAACCCAGGTGAAAGTTCTTAACTGAATTTCTCAGCAACACAGAATAGGAACTGAAGTTCCCGTGATGTGAGTGATTAACCGTTCTAAGACGTTGTGCTGCAGTGTTTGTGTGGTATCCTGTAGCTCCGCTGTTGAAATGAATCCTGGTCTTTCAGCGTAACGGGGGCCAGACATACGGACTCTTTTGACATACAGGATGTAGCAGCAAGAGTGATCATAGCTTCCGAAGCTTTTACCATGAAATAAGGGAACACACATACTTGATGGTTAATAATCCAAAGAGGTGTTTAAAGGTAAATTTAATTGAAACAAAAATTCATTTTAATCCCAGTAGTTTGAACTCCTCACTGAAGGATCTCCACAGCTGTAAGGAAAAGCTGTTTGATGTAAATGATTACCTCTCCTTTGAGAAACCACTTTAGTAGTAATTAAAGTATAGTAGTGAATATTACAGTTTAGCATTAAAGTTACACGGCTTTAGTGAAAAAGTTGAAAGTTAATGCAAAAAAAAGCATACGGTATACAAGTAACAAAATTGTGATTGAATGTCCATTGCAAACATATTAGTAGAATAGTAAATAAAGGGGAAGGATCATCATGCATGTTCACATACTGAAATCTTAATCTGGAATGTATGCTTATGTTGAACTTCTTGTATGTTATTTATTTTCACTTCATGGACAGACTTTTGCTCTGTTAACATTGCTGCTGAATAGTTGTGGGCGTAATATTTATTGATGTTATATGCCTATATCTGCAGGCCATTCATTGCCTTCATTTTTTATGGTAAATATAAATAATGTGTCTCTTTGTATGAGCAGAGCGCATTTTGCTCATTTGGCCACATGCTTATATGATGTTTGGACATAACTTTGTGAAGAGCATTATTCAAGCGTCTTCATGGTCTTCTAACTGTTGTGGAAGTAGGAGAAGATAATAAAACAAAGAAAATTAATTTGGTTAAAGATAGTTGCATTAAATGCTGTGCTTAAGAGACACCAGCTCAGATGTCTACAGAAGTGTTTTGTTTTTTTTTCCCTGCAGGATGAAAATGTAGCATTCAGGAAACATGGATAATGGAGCTATCAAGTAAGATAGAAAATAGTAGCAAATGAAACAAAGTCCAGCTTTAACCTCTCAAGACAAGGTCATAATCCTTCTGGATAGATCCTAATAGATTCAATTCCTCTATAAAAGTCCATAAAAGGGTAAAAATAATTATTTCAGAATTATTTTGTATCCTAACAGTTTCCCAAAATAGAAGCTCTGGATCATAACTTTGTATTAGCAAATGCTTGTTTTACCGAGTAGAGGTTTACTTATCCTTCAGTGTCTCAGAAAGGACTGTTCTGCTCTGCTCTGTGACGCTGGGGCTAAGGAGGAAGGAGCAGCAGGACCTGATTGTAAACCTTGGTGTTCATCCTTGAGCCTAGAGCTTGCTGAACTTCCTGATCTAAACGACATAGTAAAGCTGTCGTCTGTTAAGGTGACAGGGGATACTTCAGGTAACTCAGAGAGGTGACACAAAAGTTTGGGTGAGAGGTGACAGAAGTTCCTTCAGAGTCGTAAGCACACTTGTTGCGTGATGGCAATGGGCTGACTATGTTCAGACAACTCCTTAGATACATCGGTTTGGTCAGAGCTGTCTTGTGGCTCTCCCTATGCTGGGATTCGTGGTGAAGTGAAGATATGCCCCAAATCTTTTCTGTTAATATTTATGTAATCTGTCTGTGGCAGACCCTGCAGAGTTACAGTGTACTTTCATACTTACATTGTTGTTAATCCATAAAACAGCTAGTAAGGTTGATCTTATGGTGAAAAATCTAAATGTGAATTCACGTAATTAGTCATGCTAATTCTACGCAAATAGATATTATGATAGATTTATTTAATATCTTACAGTAAGTTTGTGGTGCAACCTGACTTCCAGACTTTCTGTCTGATTTTGTAGTTTTGATCAAGCTGTCTCCAATTTAAAAACTTGGTATAGATATTGTATAATGGTTTATTTTTTTTAGCTATCTGTGCAAGAAATATGCAGCAGGTACCAAGAGATATTAGAAATTTTTGTGAGTTAAAAAGCAGAGATATGTAGTAGGAAGTCAAAAGTTCTGAGAATTTTTCCCAGTACTAGGCACTGGGAAGAACATTAAGGTAACAGCAAATTTGTGATCTTTCTGAAATAACATCACTTATTTCAAAAGTTTCCCTGTCTTCAGAAACCAAAACCATAATGTTTTGTAGCTCTCAGGAATGTAATAAGAAAAGCTAGACGTACACTGTGGAGCTTGCTTTGACCTTGGTGTGGGGGCAGAGACCATTCACCACCGGAGCAGTTAACATTGCACTCAGAGATTCACCTTAGCGTAACAGAAGGTTGATTTTTAATCTGTGTCTGAAATGATGCAATAAAGTGACTCAATTTCCTCAAAGATCTCCAAGTGCTACGCTACTACATGCAGTAGGGAATTTTACCTGTAACTGGAAAATGTTAACAGATAATTAGAGCTACAGGGTCAGAGACCAGAACAGCAGAACAACTTTTGGCTGAGAAGCACATAGATAAAATTTTGGTGAAATGTTGATAGTGATGAAGGTAATTAATAATCATGTACCCAAAGCTGGATAAATGTATCTACTGCAAATTCCTAATTCAGAAAATAAGTGTACAAATTGACTATAAGCAATATGCAAAAACCACTTGAGACTGAATCTCTAGTGTTACCTGTTTTGTTTTGTATGCTTCTCTAATTTGAGTTCCTGCAGGGTATAGAACTTGCAGTGCTTGCCTTCCAGTTGTTTCCATCTGTCACAAGGCACCATGTGGTCAGCAAATTGTGGTCCTGTAAATGGCGAGTGTTTATCTGATATTCTTCTAATTAACTCCACAGTACCCCCATTGCAAAAGTGCATCAGACATTCGGAAAAATGGAAGCATTCTTCATAGGTTCACAGTTCTAACAGGTGATGAACCTATCCCACAACTTCTGAGTGTGGTGTGACTATATCCTGATCTGGTCTTTGAGGGAATACCCAGTGTATTCCAGTAAAATTTATATGGAAATTTAGATAATTAGATTTTACACAAGTTGACATGGCTGTTTTTTTAGCATCTTTGGTGGAAAGGAATTTCTCCTAGGTATATAGCAATAGGAATGAAAGGAGTATATTATTTTATTTCTTTTAAAATCAAAGGTCCTATATTTGCATGAAATTATTTTTTTAACTTGTATGTTCTACTAACTTCCTCAGTCTACTGAGAATAGTAGAGTTACTACTAGTATAAATTTAGGCAGCAAATTAAAAAAAAAAAAAAAAAAAAAAGGAAGGTGTTAGAGATAATTGAGAAAGCCCTGGTTTTGGACTGATATAATAGAACCCAGTTTTAGACTTAAAGAAGCTTTATTGGTTTTTGCATGAGCTGCAGCTTGGGGAATTGATGGTTAAACTCAATTTTCAGCCTGAGAGATGAGAAATATAGAATGTTATGGTCATATAGAAGCACATCAATTGGATGTTGTGGGTTTTAGTCTACACTATATATGCTGTATTTATCATCACTGTTATCTGCTTTTCTACCTCTGAGGTTTTCTTTCTGATGCTACTTTGCTCATGTAACTGTAATGGACAACAGCAAGCTAACAGTTACATGAATGTTTTTGCAATCAATGCTTTTTTTTTTTTTTCTGCAAGTGTTATGGAATATTAGAACGTAGCCTTTGTGTTGCAGAAGCTTGCTTTTTAACATCAGGTTTTCAATACTCTCTGATGAATTCATACTTCTGTTTAGAGTAATCCTTGAAACTTTAGCTCCTCCATGAGTGTTTCAACTCTGAATATTGCATTCTGGTAAACCAACATGGATCTCAAATTTCCCTTATTCTACAATGGATTTGTGCACATCTCCTAATGCACAATCTGCATTCTCTTGAAGGGAGAAGACCTCCCGTTTTCCATACAGAGAAAGTAGTTTCAACTAGAAATTGTGTGTGCTATCACATGCAGAAAAGCTAGCTTAGCATCAGTCTAAGCCAAAGACAGCAAGCGAGGGAAAATGAGTACAGCGGACATTATGTATTATGGACATTATTTCAGCTGCTGAAAATATTCAACAATTTTTGAGTGACAAAGTATGTCCCAAGAATATTCAAAACTCTGAGGTATGGTTACCACCTATACCTTCATGTCTTTTACATCAAAATATTAAACCAGGCATATTTCAGCCTGATATTATGGATGTTACATAGGTATGATTATTTTCAATTTTCTCTTTTTTTTTACGTGTATATCAATGAATGTTCATTTATTTTCTTTAACATTAGTGAGGTGGTCTGTAGTTAGTATTTGGAGAAGCATTTTATTGGTGTTAATCTGATCAGTGATTATAGAAATGTATTAACAATTTCATTCCAGTACGGTTTTGTTTTTGGTTTTTTTTTTTATGTGATAAAGCTTACCTATAGAAACAAGACTAAGATATCTAATTCTGTTGCCCCCTCCTTGGATAAATATAGTGGCCCGATTAAAGTGTCGAGAAATGTAAGATCGCTAATGGATCAATGTTCTTTTTGTTTCATTACTGTTAGTTCCAGGTATCTCTGTAGTGCATTTTTCTTAATCACAGTAAATAAACCTACTGCTTGAATGATTATGAAGTAGGAGAAAGAAGAAATAAGTAAGCAGCCCAATACATGAGCATCATGCAATCAGTCCTTGCAAAATGTCATCCAACTACCGTAGGGAAATCACCATGTAGTGCTGTGAAGAACTATGAGTTGACTAATAAGTCAGCATGTCTGTAAGACGATGAAAGCTTCTTGAAAAAAAGCCACCTGCATAGTTGTCTTTTCATGTAGATTTTGTGTAATAGATTATTTAAAATCCAAATGTAAGTTGTACTTCCACCTGATTTGACATAGATTTTCCGACTACCGCACACACAGAGTAAATACTGCAAAGACAGAGAATATACCACACAGCTTGCAGGTTATTTTGCTCAGGATCATTTTTGTTTTCATAACAATGTCTATTAGAAATTTACTGTGCTACAAGAATTGCTTTATGTGAAATCTTGTGAATTTGGAATATTAATGTAAGATAAATTACTTTTAAATTGAATTTCTGGAATGCAATTGATTGTGTTTGCCTGGGATGAATAAGGAATTATCCACACTTATCTAAACCTTAGATATGCTGCTTCTGAGCAGGTCGGAGAATAATTTAGAAATATTTCTGATAAAGTACAGTGTATTTCACATCGCCTTAGATTACTTGAGAAACATAAAAGCAATGTTTTGGTAAAGTATATATTTAAACCATCTTTTATAGGTAAGGTAAAGATTGAATTTTTCAATTTATTAAAAGAAATATCAAAAATTTTCTATCTTCGTCTCTGAGACTATTTTCTTCTTGAAATCTTTGCATATCTTTAAAAGACTTTTTTATTTGTTGCAGGTTGTTTTTTTTCCTGTTTTTTACATTTGTTATACTTATTAGAACCTTGCTTCAGTGTATGTTATTGACCAGCATTTTCCAGTGGTTACGACAAACAAAAGGATCATAAGACATAAAAATGGATAGATTACTTGATTTTATTCTGGCATTCACCTTGCTTAGCTATAAAAGCTTTTCTCCATTTGTCAACATGGCAATAATTTTTGTGAATTCTGCCGTAGTAGACCTTAGTAACAGGTAAAATCCATCCAGGAGGGCCAAGAACCGTGGAAGCTCTCGCTATTAGCTTCTAATTTACAGTGAAAATACAGAGTTTATTAGTAAAAAGTAACTTGTAACCTAACGTGATGTTACTCACTTGAAAAAATAATTTTGGTTTGATTGCAAAGGAATCCACTGCTTTCTGAATGGCAAGCTAACAATTAGCATCTTCATTACAGTGCAGAAATTTACTTCTTCATCTAATGAGTGAAGAAAGAAACTCAAATGACTACAATAAACAGGATTTCCTGAAAAGAGGGGAAAAAAAAAAAAAAAAAAAAAGCCACACAGTTGGATTTCATTTGCAAAGAACAATAGCAGGCATATGTCATGTGTCATTACAGGAGAGAACTGGCGACAGTATTATTCATTATGTGGTTTCAGAGTGCCCTAAATTGGAGTATAAGATTATTGGAAGTGGATGATTTCCCCAGATTACTGCTTAATAGTGACTAAAGGGCCCACATTACTCATATTTGCAATGAAAATAGTGCCAGAAACCAGCAGTAGTTGACTGGAATGAAATGTGGAGCCCTCAGGGTTTTAGCTTGAGATGCAGCTTAATTGTGTGTTTCTTTCTTAATACAGATGTCCCTGAGTCTCTGAGGCTGGTGTGCTTTCAGCACTTGCAAATTGATCCAGCAGTTTCCAAAGTATTTACTGCTTTTTTTTTTTTCTTCACTGCTTTCTAAACAAATTATTTTAATGACTTCACAAGCGAAAGTAGATTTTCATGTTTCTGACTGTTTATCATGAGCAAATGCTATTTTCTGTCAGCTTTTGTTTATTTCCTTTAATCTGATTAATATTCTATAATGCCATGGCTGGAAGCAAGTTAGTCTGAATTGTCATGAATGTAACCTTCCTTTTCCACTTCTAGAAAAATGGGTATGAAGAATCACCTGACTGGGGTACTTTGCTGTAATCCCATTCATCTGTTGGTTGCTCTTGTAAGTGAAATATAGATGTTGTGAATAACTTTTAAACAAAAGCAATTAATATTTTAAGGCAGATTTGCTCAAGTACTTTTAGGAAGAATTTAAACTCTGCAAGTTCTTTTGGGACACTTGTTAGCCCTACTTCGGATATTTTTTTACTAAATTGGTTGTAGGGTATGCATAGAACATTCTTGTAGAACAACTAAATTTGAAACAACCTGAAACTTACACAAATTTGTATTGAAAAAATCATGTTGTATTCCTTTCTTGATATTTAGAATTTGTCTCTGCCGCGTCCCATGAGATGAAGCAAAAATATTGCATTACTGTCAAAGAAAATGGTTTTTGTTGTGTGAAGGTGCTGGACTGAAGTGTAGAAGAATGAGTTTTAATTCAGTGCTATGTTCAGTGCCTGGTACGCCAAACTCAGACGAGACTTCTCACTGCTGTGCTTTAATTCTTTGCTTATAAAATGGAAGCAGAAGTACCTTCTTTTTGTCTATTGAAAATGTAGAGTGCAAGTAGCCAAGACTAAGTTTTACATAGAAAATTCCTTGGGAAAGGGACTCAAGAAGTCATCCTATCCAGCTACTTTTAAAAGCAAGGCATGGAACTACAGTAGTTAAATATTTTGTTTCAAACAGGGGCATGAGCAGTGGAGGAAATGATTCCTGTGTTGCATCCTGTCTGATACATAATGAAATCATTATTTCTGCCTTACCTGCAATTCCTTATAAATTTGAATAAGGTATAAAAGAAACCCCTGATTCTGAAAATGACGCTTACACTCTTTGAATTCAGAGGGGTCACTTAAGTCTTTTTTGGGTCAACATGGTTGACTCAGGAAGTAGATAGGATTAATTGGTAGAATCTATAAATAGTAGCTGATTATAAACAAGATCTCAAATATATATTCACAATAAATTGGACTGTCACACCTTCTGAGTTTCACTGGTCCCTGAGTAGTACATCTCAAAGTTTATCTTACAGCTATGTTCTTCAAAAAGAAAATCATTGATGAGGATTTTTAGTTGTTATTATTTCTGTTGGCTTAAAATATTAGATAGCTGTCTTACCATGTTCAGCAAAATTTCCAATGAACATTTATGATTTTTGTAGATCAGTCTTTTTTTTAATATTTGTTAGAGAAATTGCTGCCTGAATTCAGCCACTTACACAGAAGAAGTTATTTATTGTGTTGCATTAATTGCAAATTTCTGCCTTTCAGAAATTACTTCTGCAGTTCATATTTCTGTGATACAATAAAATATTAACCGTGCAATGAGAAGCATGATACTGGGTAATCCCTGAGGTGTTATGCAATTAATATGAAAGATGAATATTAGTAAAGGTGTCTGGACTGATTTGATATGATCATTTTTAATGTATAGGATAAATTCAAGATGAAGAATAAAATTGATCTAGTTCATGCTAAGGTGAGAACTCTAAATTTGGAAACAGTTTTTTTTCTGGAAGGAGAAAACGTGTATGAGAAGTACAAATAACATTCTGAAAAACAGAAGGAAATAATTTTCGTATTAGTTAGGGCAAACATACATGAATGATCACATAATAAGAGGTTTTTTAGCCATTATTTATATCTCATAAATTTTTGAGATCAGTTATTAGGAGATGAAAGCAACATTCTATTGTTCTGTCTAAAACTCCGCTGAAATTATTATATTCCTTCCATTTCCATGTAGCAAAAATTATTTTTTTTTCAGGGTAATGTTTCTTCCCCTATTTAGTCTAATATTGTTCTTCCACCTCTTGGGAAAAGGGACATCATTGGTTATATTATGTTTTCCCTAAATCAAAAAATACTTTCACTGAATCAGATCACAGATGAACAAGTGGGAAAAACTTGTTCTTTAGCAGGGGTTTAGCTGCACAGAGCATTTGGTCTGACAGAGCTTGCGTAGTGTCATTCCCTGCCATACGGGACGTGTTCAGAAGATGACTTCTCTTGTGTTCTGATCTTACGGGTTTGACTTGCCAGCCTCAAAATCTCTGGATCTGAGTCCCTCCCTTCAGTCCTTGCTTTCAATGGCTCTAGGGAATGTTGCATTGCTCTCAACATCCTGTGAATACTCGCAGCTCTGTATTAAGACAATGTTTTTCAAAGTATGCGTGAAGAAGATACATCTCCAGGTTTCTTAAGATGGAATGTATTTCTCTACTGCCTTTGCTTCAGTAAGGGCAAGGGGACCTTTTTTCTTTTATTCTCTCTAAAGCATAGATAAAGATAAGAAATAGATAAGCATGAAGATACTTCAGGTGTCCAGCTGCTATGTTGTCTTCATATGCCAGTGTTGTTAACAGTTGACCAAATATAGGACAGGAATGTTTTGGTTTGTTTTTTTTTTTTTTTTTCAGATCATCTTGAACCTTTATTTTTCCTTTGGGCCTTCTCTGCAGTAAATAAAATAGTTTGTCCTCTGGTATCAACTGGCCATGTATCATAAAATCAACTCCCTGCCATTTTGAGAATGGTGTTTGTTATTCGCCCTGCTCTGGTCTCTGCCTTTTAACGTTCTTCCGTCTCTTCTCCTCCCTCTGTTAAGTGTATTGGAACTGATTTAATGGCCTGTGAGCTGGATGTCAGACCAAATGATTTGGTCCTTTCTATCTTTGATTTCTGTGAAAGCTCTGAAGTACAGGTGTTCTGAATCCAACTCGGCTAGTTAGTTGCTGTCACAAAAATCACTTATGTGCCTTGTGCCTCAGTATTCTCATCTGGAAAACTTGGGTGTTATTTAGCAGCTTCAGACATCATACATATTTAATATTTGGAGAAAAAAAAATAAAGTTTAATTAAAATACTCATCTAAAGAAAAACAATTTGGACTTGATCTGCCACATATTAGAGCGAGACTGGAACTTGGACCAGATATTAATTACTATTCAAATGTTACACTTTTTTTTTGGTCTAGTAATTAGATACCATGAATCTGTACAGTTGGTTGGCTCATCCTTGTAATAATCTTTTCTTTTCATGACCAAAAGATATAGTGCTTTACCCATTACAGTTTCTGTAAGCTTCATGCTGTTAACGTTCACATCTCTTAAATACTGTCTCCCAAAATGCAAAGTATGCAAGGGAATACTAATTGAAACTACTGTATTTACTTCTCCCTGAGGAAAAGTATCAATGTGATATAATAGTATGTCTCAGGGCTAGAGATCCTGGAATTCACATACACAATAGCAGCAGTCGGCTTTGCGCTGAAGACAATAGGAGACAGTATTTTGCTAGCAGCAATACCTTTCATGTCTATTCTGTTGTATGAAGCCAAAGCCTAAGGCAGTTAGATAACACTTATCAATATTAATAGTGACAAAACTTTTATAATATTTGGGGAGTAAATATTTACCACTTCTGTGTTAATCCAGAAACAGAGTACTGTGGCTGCTGGATGTAAAACCAAATGGGAAAGCATCTGCGTCTCTGTAGATGGAATCTTTGAAAACAGAAATGACTGAACAGTATCAAATGGGCAAGCCAGCAGTGCAGGGTGTGCAAAATGAAGTTTGTCTTTTTTTACTTCTTCACACACTACCTACACCTCTGAGAATAATTGTAAAACCTCAGTTGCATCTGTCTCTGGAAAGAATCTGTACTTTTCCCCTATTTTTCACAAAAATATAGCTCATCTATATTTCAAGTTCACGGTAGGAAGTTGCTGCCTCATCTTTGCATAAGCTTGGCACACACAATATTCTCAGTGTTTGTTTATTCTGTTGGCTGAAAAACAAATCTTTTCAAAGAACTAGAAACTTGCATTCTTTCCCTAACTAATACTGTATCCCTCTCGTTGTCTACGTTCATCAATATATCACTTTAATGAAGTAATGATCTTGATTTGTCGTAAAAAGAAACACACCTCTGAAGAGTTGTATTTTCATTTCACAGAGCTGCACCACTGTACGTTTAGTGTAGTTTTAAGCTAAATGCTTCATCATTTAATTCTGTCACCATTAGCAGCTGCTTATGATAATAAAAACTTCTTGTGAGTTTTACTTCTCCCAAAAAGTATGGTATGCTCTGACACACTTTTGCTCTCCGTCGGACTGTCACCGTAGCACATAAATGATGCTTTTTATATTGGGGTGTGAAAGATGGGCCAGCTGAAAGGAAAGCAGGTGTTTTGCTCAAGCACAGACTTTTGGACTGAAGCACGAAAGCATGTCCTAATGATGTTTAGTTAAGCTCCAATAATGATGTTGATGTGACCTGTTGTGGTCACTATATTGGTTTGAATGTTTTAATACTTGTGGAAAAGGTCAAATCTAATCCTTAGGTTAAATTTGCGTGCTATTACATAATCAAAGATACGGTCTGAAGTAGTGTTTATTTCCATATTTGTATGTGTTTGAGGCAGAGCTGTGCCCACTAACAGCAACAAAATGTTTGCAAAAAGTTTTGGGAATATATTTTAGCAATATGTAATATCTATTTCCATGTTTTAGTGCTGCTGCACATAATATATGTGGTTTTTATTTAAGAAATCTCTTGGATATTTTTTGAATGAGGCTTTGTCTAAAATTGCAATCACAAGTGCTTCTCTATTCTCTGAGAAAATAATTTTGTTCATTTGAAAGAGAATGTGAAGTACTCCAAATGAAAGGATTTTAAATAATTGTTCTAAATATTCCACAGAGCTGAAGTCCTGAGATGATGTCTTTCTCTCCTCAGCGAACTGCCTACTGATGTTAGTACCCTGAATTAAAAGCCGTAGTATTGCACAGATTGAGGTGACAGGTGTGATCCTGCCAGCACGTTTTTTTTTTCTGGGACTACAGTTGTTATAAACAACAGACGTTTATATTTTTCATCCACAACAGATAATTGGACCCAGAGTTTTTTTGGACTTAAAAAATGTTTTTATATATATATATAATATTTCAAAATTAAAAAAAATATATAACATTATATGTATTATATATTTTTTAATTTTGAAATATTAGCGCAAAGGCTATATTTGTATTATATGAGAACATGTTTACATTTAATTGTAGCTTCTTTTTTTTGTTTCATTTAAGGGACTGTTAAAAGATTGCATAGGTATAAAGAAATAGTCAAGCGTAGTTGAAGAAAACTTTTTTGGAGAATACATTTCTCCAAAGCAACTCTGTTCATCTTTCAGTGTGAAAACAGCTTTTTTTTCATTTAAGAAATTCTGCTGAAGTGTTTTATATCTAGTGTTCTATTTAATGTTTCCATACTATTTTGAAGCTACATAAACACCTGCAGAATCAGAGCCAGCGATAGCAAAGTGAGATACCAGTAACCTTTCAAGAATATGGGGAATGATTCAGTTCTGAAATCCATCTCATTTACACTGCGCACAAAGTAGATATGCTCAGCTGTCAAGCTCCTAATGCTTATTTTTTACATAAATAATAAATAATAGCAGCATGATATGTGTGCGTACCAATATTTTAAAATCAAGTCTACTTCTTGTTTGAGTTGACTTGTGTGAAATATGAGGAATAATTTTTGAAGGATGGTGGTAAAAAAGGTCCTTCCCTGTGGGAAGAGTATAGAGTGCAATTCTCCTGCATGGTATACTTGCAGAAATGTACCTTAGGTTGTACTGGAAGAAGAGAAAGGAGGACTCTGGGCTGCTGTTAAATCCCAGCAGTGTCAAACACCCATAGGATAAGCAGGTCTTTCGGAGTTTCCTTTACTTTTCATTTAGCAAGATTTGAATATAAATTGACTTTGTACTTCAAAATTATATTTTCAGTCTGAAGCAGAAGACTTGGTGAGAGCATGGGTCTTATATGAACTGATTAAACCAGTTGAATATTAGCTCTCTTTGTTTTGGTGTTCTTGCTACCCGTTTTACTGAGGTGCAGTTCTGTAGAACTGGTACTGCATTTTGGAAAAGCTTAGCAGGGCAGATACGAAAGTAGTATTTCTTCTAGTGCAAATTAAACAGTTGCACGTTGCAACTAAAATGGAGAAATGTAGAGAGAAAATTCCTTAGGGATTAACAAACATTTCCGTGAGAATGTAACTGTAAAGACATCAAAATCATAATTATAATTAACATTGAAATAGATCTGATTCTCAAATCTCTTGCAAAATCACTGCAGTTGTAATGATTATCTTCAGTTCTGTCACAACAATCAGTGCAATATGTAAGTTTATTTATTATAGCAAAAGTATTCAAGAGAAGAGATGTGAGAAGTACTCCGAATGAGGCAGCTGTGGATCAAGTCCTGACTTGTAACTTTTTTAATTTCCAGCTTTTACTGGAAATGTGACTTTCATCATTTCCTCCTTTGTAGTATCAGGAGTTGGTGTTGGTGTCAGTAAGACATCTTGTAAGATGCAGTGAGAAATGCTTATGAAAAAATATGAAAAATTTAAAAGCCAGGTATTGTTTTATTGTCTATATTTTAACATGTAAAAGAGAAGCCTGTAGTTTCTATGTTTCTGACTCTACTTCTGACTGCTCCTCTGGTATCAAAACCCTGAAACCTGGCAATAATTTTATTTCATTTTTTACTTGATTCACTATAGGACTAAAAGGATTTTAATTAGACCTACTTCACAAGCTGTAGTGAGACCATCAGCAGTGCCTGTACATGGAATGGAACGGAACAGTAAATGAAGCAAAAAAAAGATGCTCAAGTTTCAGGCACGTTTCGTTGGGGCTGACAGTGTTAACTTACTTAGTAAGAAAGCAGTACTCTCTTCAGTGCTTGAGTTACTAGAGGAACTCTGGCCTGTGACATACAGACAGTTGTATTAGAATATCATAAATAGGCTATCTTATCCTATAAAGTTTGTTTTGAGAGCTGTTTTGACTAACACACAGGTTGTGTATTAAATGTGTTGTTTTCCTTCCTTTTCCTTTCCTTTTTCAGGTTGGAATAATAGAAGCCATTTACAGCAATGTTATCAACCTGCATTCACAAACGTATACACCATTGTGTAGTATTAATTTGTTCAACTTATTTGTGGGTTTTTCAGAGGGAACAATAGAGTTCTTTAAAAAATAATCCTATTTTTCAACTGTGAATACATCTGGTTAAAATACATGCAAATATCCAGATCTAGTGAGAGTTGGGCATATGGCTATAATGTAGCGAATAGAGCAAGGAACGGCAATCCTTACAGCTCTGAAACATTTTGTACAAAGTTATGGAGCCTTATTTTGTAGTTCACTAATTTGATATTAAAATTCTATTTGATGTTGTTCCTTTAGCACCCCCTACTTAAATTAACAGTAGTGAAGCTGTGACCTAATAGACCTGTCTTTCACCCACACCTTGATTTCTCAGAAACTATTAAAAAGGAAACATTTATTATTTATCAAAGCATTGTTGTGTATTTTCTCTGTTTGGTAAGCAAAACTGTATGGCAGTAACAAAAATTAGAAAATGCTGGTTGAGGTTTTCATTAACTCATCATTTCCCACCACTTAATATTTACATAAATCTTTATTTAAACCCAAGTAAAGTTTTAAAATTTATTTTTATATTTATTCTTATCCCCAGCATAACTATTAAATGGTCTGTTTTACTTGTGGAGCAGGTTAAGAGAGACTACTGTATATAATCCATGGACTTGAGGCACCCAGTGGCCTAAAAATAGGGAATAACTTGGAACTCCATTTGAATTTTCTCATTCCCGTTGGCAGTGTCTTAACTGACGAAGTGTTTCCTACTCATTTTAATGGGACTAGCGATGGATGATGTTAGAGCATAAGGAGACATACTGAATAGGGCTGTAGGTCTAAGAGAGGTGGCATATTTGTCGGTGATCGTACGGTGAGTTATAAATTATACCTGCTATTGTTTGTGTTCAGTAATCCCATTGCAGTCAAGGAGTATGCAATATGAAGGAGCGCAGATCGTTCCGTCTCTGCTGACTTCCTGAGTTTCTGCCCTGACTGTACTGCCAGAGGCGTGTTGAATAGGAGCATTTCTCTGCTCTTCATTTCTACACAGGTTTCAGTTGTTCATCTGAGAGCAAGATCTATGGTCGTTATGTGAAGCAGAACTTTACAGAGTCTGGTTCCTTAATCCAACTTTTTATCAGACTTGCTTTTTGTAGTTCTGGTATGGTCTCATCTAGTGCACAGTCAGTGTTCAAACGTAGAAAATACATTTTGCTTCCTTCTCCCTGCCCTGAATCAGATAGCTGTAGTGGTCCTTGTTCTCCCCAGGGCGTAGGAGGTAACGGTCCCTACTCGATTAAACTGGATTTTGTTTAGGAAGCTTAGCTCAATTCTTCTCAGAAGATTACAGTTATTAACAGTAGATTATATTTTCATTCATTTAGCTCATCTTCCCCAGAAAGTAACATGTGAAGATGCCCCTCAAACTTTCTGAAGTTTTTATCCTTATGAGTTATTGTAATCTAATATTTAAGCTAAGCAACTCATAGCTATCGCAAGACATTTCACACATACTCTTCCCAAGTAGAATATTGTGTGGGCAGTGTAATATTTTATTGCATTTAACAAGTTTTACCTTTGTAGAGTGCCATGGGGAAAGTGTCAGAGGAGTTTATTTTGAACATTGTTTGCTTTTATTGGAACATGCAACTAAATTAATTCAGCTACTGAATGAGGCTGTGGTTTCATTTGTAGTGGTTTGTTCCCCTGTCTGTAATTGTCTCCCAGTCACTAGATAGATATGATTTGCCTGCATGCTTGGGTGTGTTGTTATGCTGATACACACCTAAAGAGACACATTTCTGCGTGTGCTTTGGTCCTGCAGCTGAGTGAGGTGTAGAAACCCACCTTTGTGTTTCTTCACTGATATGTTTGGGACAATTACTCAATTACCCCGAAAGCCCTATGTTAGGTGTGGATTTGAAGGTAGATACCTTTTGTATCAAGTGAATTATGTAATTAATCTGATCTTAAGAAAGTAGATTCTGCATTACAAACTTTATTACAAGAGATGTAGGAGTTTTTTTCTTCCTTTTTTCCCCTGTTTACTGTGTGGTAGCTTAAACTCCCTGATGTTTGTATAGGAAAATAGTTTAATATGCGTGATACAAATGTTTACAGAAGACAAATACAGATATGTCACATGTTAAAAACAAACCATAGGGAGGTTATTCAGCACACCTGTGCCATTAATCACAGGCAGAATCATTTCACTTATGTTGGGTGCTCCACTTAAAAGCAGCAGAGTAATATGCATTTTTCTGAAGCAGATAATAGACTCCATTTGACATATTCCTAATGCTGCAATCTAATTGATTGCTACTGCTTATGACTCCATAACTACGTTTTTGCACCAAAAATTTGTTATGGGAGATGGATCAATTTCTTACAAAATCAACATCTTTTTTTTTTGTTAGGTTTTTTTTTTTTCTTTCGTTTTTGTTGCCAAAATAAACCCCCAAAACCCGGGCTTGTTCTGGAGAAGAATGTTACGCTATTGGCAGTTAAAAATTATATTTATCAACTTCATTGATTTTTTCTTTTTTTTTCTTTTCTTTTTTTTTTGTAACTGAGAAACTACTTAGTAAAATTTAATATCAAATTATGCCAAATTAATGGTGTTAGTATGAGTTCATATATTCCAGAGAAGTGCAGAGGACAAGCTAATATATGACTGATAAAATGGCAGGAAATTTGATAATACTTAGTAGAACCCGATAGGAAATAGGACTGCTTAGGATGTGTGATGAATGGGTCTTAACTTTGCCTATTGCTAGCAAATAAAAATTATGAAAGAACATTTTTCAAAATTAAATACCTTTTCTTCTGTGTATTTAATTAAGATACTTTTTTCCCCTTTGAAGCCCATTTTGTGCTGAGCAATTTCTTTGAAACTGGACCCATGATGCTAAAATAATAATGTAAGACATTTAAAGAAATCCTTAAGATTCATTTGCCTTTAACATGTTGGAGACTTCGGGTATCAAAATCTAACCTTTTCAATCATAATTAAACCTTCATTTTACACTGTATGGAGTTATCAGTTGGGAAAGGATGGTGTATGGCAGTAGAGGAAGAGGAGAACGTGCGTGCTTTGCTACTGAACATCCAAGGGACGGTGTTTTTTTCAGTGCACAGCCGTGCTAGCCTTGATTTCATGTCTTTAGGCGATGTGAAATGGAAATAAGACTGCTTGCAGGCAAGAGAAAAACTTTTCTTGTTCACAGCAGATTATGTCAAAAACAGAAGGAAGAGGAAAAACTAAAGTCTGGTGAGGGAGGAAGGGAGGAATATAATGTATTTGTGGTAACAATAGTGAATGAGGAGATATAGATGCAGTGAGAAGGCACTTACAGAAATAATCTTGGTTGAAGGGATATTTACTTAGAAGTAAATATATAAACTCTAAGTGAACCTTCTTAGCCCCCACCTAAACTGATATAGAACTAGTTCTTTTAGAATATGATGTAAACGAGGAATTGTAGCGGTTATGGCTGCTCTAAGGACCATATGTTGTACCCTTCAGTCCGCAGATACTCTCAGGGCAAGCAATAGTTATTATCCAACTATTTTTTGAAGGGAGAGAGGAACTTCGAGAGGTATATCACTACCATAGATACTAGGAGAACACATCCATAGCTGAATTATATGAGAACTCCACTTTCCCCAAAGCACTTGTAACTCCAATCTCATTTGTAGAAGAGGGAGATAAGATTCTAAGTTGCCAGTTCAGCACATTCAGTGTTGTTGAATCAAGTGCTCTTTTTTTTCTGTCTTAAACTCTGTTAGTAATTTCCTAGTGTCACTGTGCAAATCTGTCTTAATTTCCAGTCTGGAAGGATTTGCTGATTGCTTGTAATTCTTTGATCACTTCTTCAAACAACTGATCGTAATAATTATAATGCTCTTATTTAATGAGGCAGCACTCCTATAAGGACTGAGCAAATATTATTTATGGTTCAAGTAATACAGGTACAGAGAAATTTAAATCACCATGTAGTACCCAAGGGAGGGCTGCACTATTTCTGTCTAAGATTTCTCAGAAGAAATAGAAGTGCTTACATCCTATAAGGTTTGCTTAGTAGATCTGATGTTCCTCAAATTGTGCAGCTTTTTGTGCATAGGTATGAGGACATTGCATAGATTCTTGCTGGCGTAGATTCAGTTTTTTACAAATGAACAGTTCCTCCAAGATTTACTGCAAAGTGTTTGTTAATATATTCTTCAGCGTGCAATCTTTTGTACTTTCAGTTCAAATGTCCCGTGTAGGGACAACAGTTGTGTCAAGGCTTTGGTTGGATCCAGCCCTGGATGCTAGCTAACAAAAATGAAGAAAATTTGCAAGCGTCTCTTCCAAAACCAAGCAAGCTAATTCTGTTAGCAAACGACATAGTGAGGTCAGCCTTACTATCCTTGGTCTCTGGAAACATTGCCATCTATGAAATTATATTTGCTAGTTGTCAGTCCATGGTGTCTCAATCAGTTCTTCCATACATGATTCATAAGGGCAAAGGTCTTTACAAATTTCCACATCATCCTGAACTATTCTCCATCTCTTATAATCTGCTACTTCTCCCTCTTGTGTTACACCATGCTGCTTTCCTTTGCACCACACAGTTCTCCCATACTACCGTTCATTTCCCTGCTATATTACTCTTATTTTCTTTTTCTTTATTTGATCTGAATTTCTTGGTACATGGAGTGGAACTTGGTATATTTCTTTCTTATGTCTCCCTTTGAATCAGAGACTAGCCGAATATGACAAGAATTTATACCAGGCAGAGATTTGGTTCATTTCAAATAGGAGAGATCTATGGAAAAAAAGGATTTGTTGAAAGGTAATGACATTTGCTGCTAGTTCAAAACTGAGGGGAGCTAGAGGGTCAGTCAGTTCAGTGGAAGGGGTAAAAAAATTAAAACGGATGGAGTAGATTAAGACCATCATGTTCAGATAGCTATTTTCCACTTGAGGGAAGGAAAATTCTAGTAATAGGACTGGGAGGGAAAAAAAAAGGCAGAAGCAAAAGGGCAGAATGTGTAATAGTATTTTCAAAACTACTAAATTAAGAGAAAACAAAATGGGGACAGCAAATCTTAGAAAACATATTATGCAATGGTTTCTAGCAACCAAGTAAATAAATAATTCATTTGGTTTTCTTGTTAAGTGCAACAGAAGAATACTGGAGATAATGAACTGGAGAGAAAGGACTAATATTCTGAAAGGAACTTTCTTGGAGTCTTGAATTGTGTACACCATTTTATAGACGTAGTATCATGAATGTCTATTCAGAATTGAATGTATTTCTTAGAGTCCAGCACCAGAGATGCCAATTTTCCATTGAGGGTACCATCCTCAAATTGACAAAGTTATATGCTAATAAGCACAAAATGTTGACTTTCTTATGGCCAAGATGTACTTAGAATGGATGAATCTTATTGTTGAATATCTCTAGATTGAGAGCACTGATGATAATGGAGTTATTTTTCTGTCATGCTTACTTGAATTAATTTATTTTGTGAAGATTTGAGGTTGCTCCTACTGAAATTTCTGGAAATTATTTATTCTGAAGTCTTCTCTGTTTCTTTCTGAAACAGAAAAATTTTAATATTTTATGCTTGGATATAAGCAACTGTATTTACTCACTTGAGTAAATTTATTTTGTAGGATGATTGTAAACAGGATTCTAAATATTTAATATACCTATGTTCTGAATGAGCAGTCAGTGCCTTCTACAAGTTGATGTTGTTTCTTAACAGCAGCACACATTATTTTTGCCTTAGAGACTTCCCCTTCCATATAGAAAGTTGTCTTTTATTTTTTTAAACCAAAGTACTTAAACATTTTTGTTTACAGTGCTCTGTTTCATACAGTAGACTTTATCCATGTAGACCTTAGTATCGCAATTTTTTCCAGTAAAATATATCCTGGTATAAAAAGCAGGCCTTTTGGTCTTCATGGAGATCCATTATTAGATCTTAAATTTGTTCTTTAGAATATCTCAGTTTGTGTTATCTAGTAGCTTAATGTCAAGGAAACTGTTTACTGGTGTTCACAATTACATGTATGAAAAAGTCTCCTAGTAACTTCTTAAATACTACTTCTTAGGCACCAGAAGTGGTGATTTGAAATATAACATTAGATTGTCGGTAGATACTAACAACAACAAACATTTGAGATGGTGCAGGTAGGATTTTCAGAATTAGTTTAACTCATATTCTCTCTAAAGCAAATAATTAACATTTTTTTAAAAGTCCAGAAAACTGATGGTTTTGAAGAATTTCAAAAGTGAAAAAGAAAGTATGCAGTTACCTGGAATTTTATGGTGTTTTTTTAATGTTACTTTTTCTTAAGAGGTTTCTTCTCTTTTGAAATACACTTTAATTATTTTTTCACCAAAAGCAAGGTGCTTCTAATAAATTGCCAAAAATCTGGAGTGTGAACATAAAGTCAGTGTTGCAAGCAGTGAAAAGGTGGAGAATAACCCAGTTTTCGTAGTGTTCTGTAATTTTCTGAATGAGGCTGAATGTGGTTATGATCTTATTGAATCAGTGCAACGTTAATATGAATAATTTACTACTGTGAGGTAATTATAAGGGTATATTTTAGAAAAAATAATTTCGTTTACCTCTACTTGGAATTACGTGGAGTATTTGGAATACATTTCATGGTTCAGTAATTTGAGAAATCATGAAGATTACTACAATTAAGGAAGTGGTTAATAATGCATATCTTGTTTAGCTGTATTATGGAAACCGAAGTATATTCCTGTTTTAATTGTAAAAATGTTAAATTTGAGTAGTGGCAGACAAATAAAGCATGTCGTGATTTATCACATAATCTGATAGTGGTGCTAGCTTGCTCCTTGACAAGGAGGTTTTATTATTATTATTATTACAGCGTGATATTGGAATACATGCCTCCTTTGATGCTGAAATGGCCGTACTGGCTGAACTCTGGGATCTCTTTTTCTACCTTCCTCTCTTCACATACTGGTAACTGCAGAGACAAGGTGCTTTTGGAGTTCAGAGCAGAGTCTTGCTCAGCCTGTTTATCGTCAGCGTGATTTCTGTCTGGAGTGCGGGAGCTGCGTAGGGTGGCAGCAGGGTTGCCAAAGGACTGGAGGAACTCGTAGGTGCCACTGTCCATGTCATCTCTGTGCACAGCAAGGAACAAATTTTTAAAAAGCTATTTCAAATAAGCATCATTTCTTTTTGACTGATGAGTTGTCCCAAGAGAGTGAGCTGGAGAAAGTAACCATATAGTATTATGGAAACCAGCAAACAACAAGGGGAAGAGGGAAGGAAAAAGAGGGGAGAAAATGCACTGCAATTGCAGAAAGGGTTAAGCCATTTTTCTATTTACACGGTTTATTTCAGAAGTGTCTGACTCATTGGGCATAACCAGCACAGTTAAATTACAAAATTACTATTTGGTTCTTTTTTATTGACTACAATTCAAAGCTGCTTCAAGCCTTCCAAATTTAATCCCCCTAGCTCTTTGCCAAGAACATTACCTTTTATTTTCAGCGTTAAACTGTGTAAGATACCCCTAAGGCTACATGTGAGCTCACCCTCCATGATAGGAGCTAACAGAGTGTATCAATTGTTCATGATTTCCTATTCTCCTGTAAATTGGGAGAGGCGGGAGGAGCACTGGAATGCGAATTCTGTGCTGTCAGCAGTTCTCTGCAAGCCCTAGCTCACGCAGGGCATGGCGAGGTAATTAATTGTGCACTGTTTTCAGCTCTTCACTCTGAGTTACTGTTTAGCAACCTGTCAAAACTGAACTAATAAGCCCATTGCATGTATTTTGATATGCTTACTTTGTTTAACTGGTGGGATACTATTTCTCTTTCCCCCTTTTTGGTTCAAAGGAAGTTAAGAAACCACCAGGAGACAGTTAATATGGAAGAAAAGGCCTTTTCACAAGGACGTGATACAACCTTTCAGTGAAGTTTTATATTGCTTTGTCTCCTAGAAAATTCATTTGGTTTAAAGTATCGGAGATTTTTATGAGTGTATTTTGTGAATTTGCTTTCCTTATGCTCCACCTCCTATTCCCAAATGAGGAGCTTTCTTATTAGTTAATTGCATTGCAGGTGTGAAATGATTATTTAAAACTGTAATTGCTTAATTATAATGGTTTTTATTTGTGTAAATTAGCACAGAACTTGAGTATAAATTTTAGCAGGTGACTTCTCATGTATATTTTGAAAGCCAAATATTAAATCTCTTGTAAATAGAATTATATTTTAAAATGGCTCAGAATCTGCTTCCCTAATGTTAAAAAATCAGTGTTTAACAAAAAAATATTCAAATGAAAATATTTTAAAATCTATTAATTTCTAAAAGAACCTGTGATCTTCAACACTTCCCCCCAGTATTTCTTCTCTTTTATTTGCTGCGTATGGAAGCTATTGTCCAAAATTTCCTGCAAGACCATTATGGACTTTCACATTTCTAATGTTTTAAAATATAATTTTCCTGTACATTTTGTTGTTGCATTGAGTTCAAGGTAAAGATCAAGATGAGAATATGGTTATGAGGAAATACGTGTGTGTGTGCATATGTTGGTGTTTTCTGTCGCCTACTAATATGTATTGTCTCTGCAGATACACATAGTGTGTGGGGATGGTACCTATCACATACACAGCTTACAGTTTATGGAAAACTTAATGGTTGTTCTGTCTATGTTTCCTTGGACTGAATTCAAATTTGTCATGAAAGCAAATTAATACTGGCAAAAGGTATTTAAATTATCTTAATTTTGTCCTGTCTGTTGACCACATGAAATATTTCAGTATAGGCAATTTGTTAATAGAAGTTGGACAAATGAGAAAGGCAATTCAGCATCAGGAGATGCTCAGATTCAAATAGGAAAGGCGAAAGAATGAATAAAAGCCAATTTTTATTTTTATTTTTTAGATGAAAAACATAAACTGGGAAAGGAATATTTGCTCGTTTGGGGAAATTAAGAGTGTACCTGAAAAGAATGATGCTGGTACAGCAGTAGAAGCAGCAGTGACTTAAAAACTGAGGAAACAAAAAGTACTTCAATTTTTGTGTTTCAGAAAATTGCATTAGGAGCATGATTTAGGGGTGGCCACTTTCACATTAGTGGAAAGTTGAAGCCTAAGTATACAAACACAGTTGCATTGCTTGTGCTGTTGGTTGATTCATAGACTGAACGGGTTTGTGGCTTGATTTCCCTTTTGTTGGTCAAAATCTGACGTCAACGATATTGTTGATCTCTTAAGGTATGGAATTTATGTTATAATGCCTTGTTTTGTTGCATTTTTTTCTTACAGATCTCTGAATTCATTTCCCATTTCTCCTTCAGTGTATGTAAAGCATGTGTTCTGAGTATTAAGCACACATAAATGTCTATTGGTAGAAGAATTGTATGCAATGGTGAAACATTATTGTATTTAATTTGAAAATGTGTGGCCACCTAGTTTGCAAATTTTTCTTCTACACAAGCATTTCCCTGTGAGGCAATTAGAAGTTCTTTTGTTCACAGAGTTAATTTTTTTTTTTTTTTTTTTTCCCCATCAGCACATTCTTGAAGCATAAGCTGTGAGATTTTTGTGTTGTTAAAATCTTAATGATAATATTTGATTATATTCCTGGAACAATACATGGAAGTCTCCTTCCTCTGTTGAATAACTTGAAAATTGGTTGTATCTATGTCTGAAAAGTCACATTAATTGCTTGCAGAACAAGACTTTAATCCATGTATGCGTTCGTAATTTTAGAATATTCTCATGCATTTACTTTCTACTGTTTTCTTCCCCTCTGTCTTAGTACCTAGATTTTAAAATGTATAAATGCCAATATGGAAGAGTTTTCCAGTTTTTGACGCTTACATTATTCTAGGAATTCTGGAAGGAATTACCTGTGTTCATATAAAACTGAATCTGCTGTCCCCTTTTATTACATTTTGGATATAAATGTTTTAGAGGGGTTCTTTTGTTTGTTTGCTTTGGGAGATATTTGTGGGGTTTGTTTGTTTCTTTTGCTTTATTTTTTTAAACCAGTCAGGTCATTTGCTTCTTGTCTTGACAGTACCTGCCCAGTTAACATAGTGATGTTTGCTAACTTTCCAACAGCTAATAAGTCTCTGCATATCATGAAGATACAGGTTTATGGTACACAAATGACAAAGTAAGTATTTACTACCAGCAGAAATTACTGTGTTTGCAGTTGGTATAGTGTTTCCAAAGAGGATCATAAATAAGTAAAACTGTGTACTCTACATCTGAGCAGTAATAATGGATTTCTTTGTAAATATTGAGATTCAGATTAGAAGTTGATACATGACAGTGTGTGTTCAGTACCTGCATTTGCTGGAGAACTGATAAATTTGCATTTGATGTGATTATAAAAAATACATATAAATAAGGTTGCCGTTCTTGGAATTTTATTTAATTCTTTAAAAACTAATTTAAAAAATCCCAAAGCCTCACTTAAGGGAAAAGCTCCAGAATCAAAACAACAGGAGGGAAAAGGAAATGAAATAATGTGATTCAAATGCTGATCGCAGGAGATCTGAGATTGTTTTCCAGTTCTGATATAGTTCTTGTATAAGTTAGGAAATCACTTTTTTCATTTAAAGCAGTTGAAGCCTCTAATCTACAATTTGCTGAATATAAGATAAATTCCCTGTGCCTTCCCCCTGTACTTGCCTTCTAGCTTTGTGTAAGAGAACCACCGCTTTCTCCGAGCAGACTGTCAAAGCAGTTTGGTGTAATTTTGAATATTAAATGTCAGATTCCCAAAGTACATCATATGAATAACTTGCATTGTTTTTCGAGACTTAAGTAATTTTGAACTAAAAAAGGTAAAATCTATTTAGTTGAAGAGACATTTTGATATAATTTACTTAACATTTTGAGAAATGCTGCTTGATTCTTGGCTACAAAGAAATGTAAATAAGTCATTAAATGGTATTAGAGGTTGACACATTTTAACAATATATAAATCTTCAGATTCTTTCAGTCTCCATTTGTAAAGTCTTTTAAGAGTGAAACCCCAACTCAAGTGCTGCATCTAATTGTCTCATAGATAATACTTATATTTTATGATTTAATAGATAGTCACAAGCTGTAAAGTTGTCATTCATAACTGTGTTTCCTGTCATTGCTTTGTGTAATCATTCATTTGTCTTTTCCAATTTTACTTGCTAATTGAAAAGGACAAGACAGTGAGAATTTTTGAGATAGAATCTTTGAAAAAAAGAAATGCTGAGGAGGTTCTGTGGTTGGTGACTGACATGTACAAATCAAGTCGTTATTCAATATACACTCAGACAACACATGGTTCTCAGCTTATGTAACAACACCGTTCTAGCTAACTCCTAAACTTAAAACTGCATTATTTATTAATTTCATTTAAAACCAGTCATTTTCTGAAGTATTTATAATTGAATAACTGATCTCTAAGCGCAAAGACTCTCCTTGTTAGCTCTCTGGAGCCTACTAAAATAGAGTCAGTATTTGCCTCTCACTAACCATATCAGATGGAATATATAGCCTTGTAGACCTTTAGAAGTAAAGATGGAGTGCAATTTGGATACTTCTGATTTCCAGAAGCATTTCTTTTTTTTGCATAGTACAGCTGATAGATAAGATTAATGTGCGTTATAATGAATGAATAGCAGCTGATAACAGGCTTCCTGGTAAAGCCTAATAAATTTTAAGCCATTAGTGTTTCTTTGGCATATTTTGCCGTTTCCTTTTACTTCACAAGAGTGATAGCTTGCCAGTGCTCGAAAGCTGGGACATGGCCACTTCTTTTCTTAGTTCAGAGTTGGAAGAGGGTCTTCTGCAGATATATAAGCAAAAGGCAAGTAAATGTGGAAGAAATCATATCGCTGATAGTGTGAATTGTGAGAAAATAGCATCCTAATAGTTGGTGAATAAGATGAAAAATTATAAACTCATGCCAACTGAGGTAGCCTTGTGCATGGCTTGTCATCATAATGTTTAAAAATTGGTAAGATTGGAAAACTTTTTTTTCCTAAGTTTTTACACAATGAGCAGATTTTCATTGCCTGTTATACCTACTATGCCAGTTTACTGCAGTAGGCTCTTGATTATTCAGAGCAATGCAGAGAAGACCAGAGATTTTCTAGATAAAACAGTCACAGCAATAACTCTTGATTTATTTATCTTAGGTTTACAGTGCATTTCTCTTCTAAACAGGATTTATATAGAACTCTACTGTCTTATTCCATTATACTTTTACAGGGTTTAGTTTTATTTTTTGCCTGCCTTCATTGCGTGTGTATGTATATTCAGACTTATATGTTATCTCCTTGCTAACAAAGTTATTTCTTTTAAACAACTGAAAAAAAAATTGTTTAACAAGGACTGTGGTCTGATAACCCTTTTGTTATGTGAGTCTCTTATCAATGATATTGTATATAGCTGAATGACTAGGAGTTATGATTTTGATCTGAATCAGACCCAAAGAAACAACTATGATTTTACAAAGTCAGCTGTGAACGTTGATACTGATTCATGCCAGCTTTATGCTGTTATTTCAGCTTCATGCTCATTTTGGACAGAGGATGCATGACAAAGTTGAAGTGTCTAGTGGTATGGATAGACAGTACCTGAGCCGGTAGATAGCCCATCAATGAAAAGTTACTTTGCACAAATCTGAAACAGAACAGGTCTATATAAAATCAGTACTTTCATCTTATGGTCATTGTGGTGCTGAGCTGGTACAAGGAAACCTTTAGATACAGTAATGCCAGACCACAGCCTTAGACTGTGGGGATGGATTGGTTTTTAGACTCGTTAAAGTATGTGGAAGAGAAATAGAAAAAATAGAAAATATGAGGGAACATTGCAAGGGTAAGTACAGAGACAATAAGATAAAAACACAGAGGAAAAAAGATGTAAAAATTTCCTGGCTTAAGTATTGGCAGGGCAGAAATGACCCAGAGAGCAATCAGAGAAACTCTTTCCTTCTGTGTTTCAAGAAGCGAGACTGCCTGCCTGCCTTGTAAATGTGGGAACAAAGAAGAAACAATGTCTAGGAACTCGGTTAGCCCCTAAATTTATCAAAAAGAACTTCTCTTAACTTAATACACAGGTATAATTTAAAGTAAAAAATAATCTTGCTTGGTTTTGTGGCTGCCATGTGTGCTGCAAAAATCTAAGCTTGTATAACACAAATATTCCAGAAAGACTTTTATTTGAAAATATCAAAAGCAGGTAATTCACCATTTTCCTTTAAAGCTTAGTTCAATACTCAGTTGTTCAAATTGCTAGATTTTTATTTTATCAGGCTTGCAGATTCTTTCTTTGGTCTAGTTAATTGCATTTTCCATTAAAGGAAATAACACTCTACTAGTTTATCTGAGTGTTTAGCTCAAAAAATGAGGTTACACCAGGCATCAAATCTAGTTGAGGAAAAAAATCTTTACTGCAATCAGGGATGGGCAAAAAGGAAAAGAATCCAATTTGACTTTCAAATGCCAAGTTGAGATTGAGCTCGAAGTTAAAAAAAAAAAACAACTTTCAACTTGCAAATGCTTTTGATAAAGAAATCTCTGAGGGAAAATAAATGATACTCCAGGGTTCTAGGGCTATTATTCTGATTTTACCATCCCTGGAAACGTTCAAGGCCAGGCTGGATGAGGCTCTGAGCAACCTGATCCTAGTCGGGATGTCCCTGCTTGTTGCTTGGGGGTTGGACTAGATGACCTTTGAAGGTCCCTTCCAACCTTAACCATTCTATGATTCTGTGATTCTTTGAGTTTAACTAAGTTATGATATGATCTGATGTGAAATAATTTTGAGATATGATCTTATGTGAAATAATTTTGTGATATGAAAGGTTATTTTAAATTCACATTGAGTAAGACGATCTTTTTGCTTCCATTGGTTTGCTGTAATATTCGGAGTTGGTCAGAACTTGGACAGGATTTTCCAGTTACAGATAAGGTACCCTGCTTTAACCACCTTCTGAGCTCTGCGCAGTGTGTAGCTTGGAGTTCAGAATTGAGAATTATATTTAAGAATTGCTTGTACAGAAAATCATGCAGCTTTAAGCCTGTATTCACATCCCCATAAGATAAATAAGACTTCAGTAAAGATAAATAAGACTTAGGTACATGTTTCAGAGTTTCACGGAACTGCTCAAGTACTTTCCTCAGTGGGTTTCTTTACTTGGCTCAAACCCTTCATGCCTTGAAGTGCTCATTAGTGCCCATCAATTCTTTTAAGAGCATGCACCCTTCCTGGGCTTAGCCTGGCACTGATGGAATCACAGCTGACAGTTCCCTTCTCTGGGCGGTTGGATGCTGGCTGCTTGTGCTATTGACCCAGCTGGTATTTGAAGAGAGAGAAAGGAAATGCTAAGCTTGCGTTTGTAGGCTCTAATATGGTTAAAGGTCACCTTTATCATGAGAACAGCTTCCTTTCTCTGACTGTATGGTGACTACAGAGCAAAGGTGTCAAAAGTTCTGAAATAAACCTTTTTCTGTGGTTTTGTTGGAATCATGCCTTTTTGGTCTTGGTCTGAAATTAATAAGTTAAGAAAGATATGGTATTACACCTATTTATTCCATTATTGGATTTTCTAATCTTAGGCTAAGATCAGTTGTGCAGCTTTGAGTGTTTCACATGTGGTGTTTCTACAAGATGGGTTTATGTTAAAAGATTATAAACACATACATTTAATTTTACTAATGTGAAACTCTAGATCTGCATATCTTCAGAAAAATGCAGATCCTGCTTTTGTGAAAAGTCTGAACGCAGCCAGTGTAATAAGGATGAGTATATACCATTTTAAATAATCTTAGAATTTACAGTCAATAAAAATAACTTTTTTGGCAAATTAGATTTACATATCAAATAATTTATTAAAATAGGAATATATAATGGGTGTTAGTAATTAAATTTTATATCTTCATCGTAGAAGTACTTGAGAATTCTGAATAAGTTATTCAAGATGAAATTTCTTTATATTACTGAGAAGAATAACCTACCCAGACAGATAGTTTCCATTTGCAGTAGAGTTTATCTGATAAATCTTTGTAATCTTGGAATACAGTTTTTAAATTTTAAATCCACAATTTGTACATACAGATAGGAGCAATCATCACTCAAGCATGAACCATGTGCAGGTGGGAGATCAGATTCACTTCAAAGACTCATACTCAGCTGAATAAAACATGCTGCAACGTTGACTTATCATGTAGCTTCTTTAAACATTTCTGGAAAAATAAATGGATGAAATTACAAAAAATATTTTTGTTCCGTAACTAGAATTATATATTACTTAGTCTGCTTCAGAATTGTTTTTTAACCTGTAGAAATAATTCGTTCATTGTAGTTATTCCATATTTGTTTATTAGACTCTTTTAAGTGTCAACTTCTACCTCAGTGAAAACAGGTAAATAATATTTATTGTAATTCACATCTAGAAATTGTGTTTCAAGCTGTGAACACAGCAGTAACCTCTGTTCTATCAGCATGACAAAACCTCTTATCACATCAAATCAGAACTTGTCTCATGCTAACAGACGGGGAAATCCTTGCCAAACCTCTGTGTCAGGAATTCACTAGAGTATTATTATATACTCAAAAAGCTATCTTCAAATATTAAGAGGGAGGATTATTTTTGTTAGGGATTTCACAGGATGAGAGGGTTTGTTTTTTTTTTTTGTGTTAGGATAGCTTGCTTTCATTATGCTTTTACAGTGAAGAAGTGGATTTGTGTACAGACAGAAAACATATGTTTTTCTCCAGGAGTATTAGAGCAAAATTGTCTAAAATTAGATTCTTTCAATGATTATTTTTTGCCATTTTTCTTTTCTTCTCTTAAAAAGAGAGCATTTTAGGAATAAAAGCTGAGACTCAAATGTTTGTTGAGGATACTGAATTTGTTGGTATTGTTTCTACATCATCTTTCTCAGATCATCTGAAGTTAGAATCTGCATGTTTCTTTTGTCATTATTTTATGGGTCATGGTTTAGACAGGAATGTCACTTATCAATTACCATCGGGGCAAAACAGACTCAACTTGGGAAAATTAATTACATTTGTAGCCAATTAAAGATGGAGCTGGATGGTGAGAAACAAAGACAAAAATAAAAATACCTCACCCCAGCCCCCTTTCTTCCCAGGCTCAACTTCCCTTCTTCATTCCCAACTTCTACCTCTTTCTCCATGCCAGATGGAACAAGGGAGATGGGAAATGGGGTTTGGTATCCAATTTATGTGTTTAAGGAGTGAGTATGAAAAAAACCATTTTTTTTTTCATATTCAGCATTATGCTCTTTTGAATAATTTGAGCTTAGAGACCCCAATGAGGATAGAATAGCTGAAGAACATTTTTTCCATGTTAAGCTGTGTGTTTATAGCCCCCCTTCATCAGCACTGGTAAGGAAAATAGTATTTGGAACCTAAAGTCTAATTTGAGATGGCACTGATAAAGCATCTGACGTGACTTTGAATTTTTATTACTTCACCTGTTCAAAGTTTAATTTAAAATCTATGACTATCTTAAGGTTTTTAAAATATCCCTTTATCTAGATATATTTTTAAAATCTCTGAAATGTAAGACTTGGTAGAATATATGGTGAAGATGAATTGCTCTTGAATCATACACATCGTGTA
>WHYT01017317.1:254364-276617 GCA_009806455.1 Tetrax tetrax
AAAAAAAAAAAAAAAAAAAAAAAGGAGGGGGGGGGAAGAAGTCTAAAGAAAAGTAGCCAACCAGAAAAAAAGGCAGTATGTCACATAGGCGTTTCAAACTAGCAGCTTAATGGCAGTGCAAATTCATGTCTGCATCCTATTTTTTAAATTTTCAGCTTTTCCTAAATATAGCTTCCAGCTGAGCATGTTTCTTTTACCTGTAAATAACTCAAATCTGACACAGAATGAAAATTTCAGCTTTATGTCAGGTTAGAACCATGATTTGTGTGCATGACTGGGAGTTAGGAATGTTCAGCTTGTTGTTAGGTCAAGTTTTTTGCTGAAGTCAAGTCAATAAGTATGATTCTTCTACAGAAAGAGACCTGAACGTTTCTCTCAAGTTGCAGTGGCTTGAAATGAGTTGTCTTTTGCCTCCCAGGAGCATTTATCTAGCTATTCTTCCCACACACTACTACAGTACTTATGCACCATACGTTGCAGTGGGTTGCAAATGAATATATTAATTGAAACCAGTAAGGAGAACATAAAGATTATTTTTTTTTTTTCAGCCCCCTGTACCTGTGTCACTGTCATGATGTTTGAGACTTATTCTTGAAAGCAAAACAGTTAAGTGATTCCAGTATTTTTCAGATGTACAGAACACAAGTCAATGGACTACACACTAGTGAGATGAAGTCAAGACTCTTAACACAACCAAGAGGTAGCAGGAATGTTATCTCCCATTGTGGGGACCAATTGTACACCATCTTGATCTGTTGATCTCGCTACATATTAGGTTATGCAAGGACTATAGACAAGGAAATACAGGGGGAAAAAAAATATAGACATATAAAGCAATTACATGGTTGCATTTTGTAAGTGGCATTATTGTGAAAAATTAGAAAGAAACTTAGTATTTCTGGGACAAAGTTTAGAATTGGTGTTGAATGCAACTTCTGTGAGATAACTCAGCGTGTAGGAGCTAAGCAAGGTGTATCTCTGTAGTTATACTAAGACCCTGTTCACAGTGTTTGACGCTGGCTGAGGAGTGGATCTGCTTGGAAAGGACCTGGAGGTCTTGGTCGATGGCAGGCTAAACACGAGCCAGCGGTGTGCTCTGACTGCAAAGTGGGCCTGCAGTATCCTGGGCCGCGTTATCAGGAGCATAGCCTGACAGAGTAGTGGAGGTTGGAAGGACCCTCTGGAGGACATCTGCTGAAGTATCCTAGAGTTGGCTGTGCAGGACTATGTGCACGCAACCTGTGAGTATCTCCAAGGATGGAGATTTCACAACTTACCTGGGAAATCTGTTCCAGTGGTCAGTCACCCTCGCAGTGAAGAAATTAAGGTACTCTGTATGGCAGCATGCCTCTATGGCTTCTCCTCCCTGTTCTTTGTCATCAGCAGACTTGCAGAGGTGCACTCTACCCCTCATCCAGGCTGTGCCAGCAGGAATTTGTCATGAATGCATTCCAGGAACCTGGATTTCTTATGCCCTACTGTGTTGTCCATAGTTTTGCTTTGTAGGCACTTTGCTTTACATGAGCATGCTTGAGGAGATTCTATTTAAGCCCTATTTCGTTGATTTATTTTTTCCCTTTTGTTCCCGTCGCCCCAGGCCCTTTGCTCCTCAGCTGTGTCCATGACTCCCTCACAGGGCTGCTGGTAACTCTCTTCCTAGTTTAAGGTCTTTCTTACCTGATCAGGCATTCTACTTGCAAAGATACCTTGGCCTGGCTTAGTGAGGTGGACTTCAACTCTCCTGAGTAAATGTCGATCCTCAAACTAGATCTGAAAATCATGGAGACTGAAGCACTGCTGTTGCCTGCTCTGCAAACAATTGTTAGCATGCAGTATCAGAACCGTCCTCCTTACACTCTGCTCTCACTGGCAGGGTCGAGGAGATTGCTGTCCTGACCCCCAAACCCCTGATCATTGCCCCCAGACCTCTGTAGTCTCTTTAGATAGCCTCCAAATTGCCCTGGTGGTATCATTAGTGCCTAGCCAGAAAAACAGGTGGAGGTGATAGAGTAGGACAAGCTTTGGCACCTGGCAGCTCAGGTGTTTTGCTTTAAAGCAGATTGAGGAAGTGACCATTCCCCTCTACTCAGCACTCATTTTACTTCAGCTATAATACTGCCTCTGGTTATGAGCCCCTCTAAACTATAAAGGAGGTAATATGTGGTGCGAACGGCACCTCAAGATGGCCAGGACTGCGGCATGTACCGTGTGAGGAGATACTGAGGGAACGGGACTTCTTCAGCTTGAGGAGCAGAAGGCTTTGAGGAACCAAAGAGCAGCCCCTAAATGGGGATGGGAAGATCAGGAAGGCAGAGCACAGCTCTCCACAGGCGTGCATGGCAAGAGAACAAGGGAGGCAAGTTAAAACCAGGCAAGTTCAAACTACTTATAGAGAAAACTCTTTCACTGTGAATACTTCAGCTTGAGAACAGCTTGCTGAGAGTGGCAGCTGTGTGATCTCTGTTCTTGGAGGTTTTCAAAGAGCGTCTGGATCAAACCCTGAACAGCCACAGTGTGATCTCATAGCTGACTGTGCTTTAACTGGGAGTTTAGGCTTGAACCCTCTTGAGGTTCCTTCCAACCAGAGTTATTCCATGCTGATATGATTCTCAAGACCAAAATTCAAGCAATAGCTGAGATTCCCTACTCATTGTGTAGGGTAAACTGAAATTCTTGAAATGCCCCTTTTGGACGTAATTCAGCTAAACAAAAGCAGTGAAGTATTTGTTGGAGTTTAACTTTTACTTGCATATTGCAGGTGAGTTTCTTGCCCATCTCTGTGTGGCTTGAATGCTTTCTGCCTCAAAGAGGGTTGAATTTTTTTAATAGAAAGCTGAAGGGTTCAAACATGGGGCTAAGGGAATGCTTGCAGCAGCTGAGGTTATCGGGGCACTCAGAGGTGACCGGTTCACATTCAAGTCCACCTGTCTGCTGGTTTACTTACTGTTTCGTGTATTTGAGCTTTGCTCAAAAGAATGTAATTTAATATTCAAAAATATATGCCTTAAAAGGATATGACGTCGGAATGCAAATGGGATGCACTATGAATGTAATAAACACAAATATTATTACCGAATAATAGCCCTTTTGTAAATGCCATAGTTTCCCCTGCTTATCCTTTTTTTAAATAGAAATTAGTAAAAGCAGCAGAGTCCCATGAAAACATGGATTTGAACAACTAAATCCAAGTAGGTTTCTAAAAGTACTCAGGATATCTGTAGAGGATTAAAAATAAATCTTGATTTCTATTCTGGCCCCTCATATGAAGATGTGTGCCTTAGCTTTGGCTAAGTCAGCCAAGTCTTATAAAAGAAATTTCAAGTGGGTCACGTCGTTGCTAGGTTATATGAATCCAAGCTAACTTTGGCTTGTCTCATTTTAATGTGGTGGATCCAAACAGAGATAATTAAAAAAAAATTCTGAAGTTCCTTAATATCATTTAATATCACATCTATACTTGTCAGAGAAGTACAATGCCTGTCTCATTTTCATTCAAATAGCAGTCTATCAAAATAGTCTTTTGACAGGATTTTGACTACTTTCTATAGTAATAACTAATAGTTCTTTTTTTCACTGTTTCCCAGGGGGGAAAAGTATGTATGTGTGCAGAGTGGGAGAGGGATAGAAATATTGAAAATAATTTCCATTTTTTCCCTTAAAATGACGCAGGAATTTTAAATTTGTCTGTTCGTTTTCATATAAGATGGCAGTCTAGAAAGGCCATTCTGTTCTGCTTTTATTCTGTTTGTGTTTGGTTAAAGGAAAGTGTAGGGGCACTTTTAAAAATAAAGTTGAATCTTTAATTGCTACTTGTAATAAATCTTTTAAGACTAGAAGAAATTATTGATATACCTTGCACTCAAAGGGCTTTTAATATTTTTGTGCCCAAGTGATAATGGGTTGAAAAAAAGGGTTGAAAAGAGTGATTGCAAAACTAACAATAAATCAATCAAATGGTTCTGGTAAAATGTCTCATATCCACAGTGTGTGATCCTTGGTTTATGACATCTTAAGATCTCAAAAGCTAATTTATTCTTCCAGTAATCAGTGTTCTGATCCATTAGTTTTTATAATGTAGAGAAATGTCACTTTTTTTTTTTTTTTCAATGAATGATTTGTATTTTAAAATTGCACATCTGTCAATCAAAATGAAGCCAAGGGTTTGAAGAAACTTACTGCCTCGGCTGTAAGGTTATCACTGTACACTGCTGTTGGTGTATGTTGTCATTCAGTGAAATTCTTAAATACACTTGATAGTTTGGGATTTTTTGTTTAATATGTAGCCTAAGCAATTTTTTATTCAGCCATGATAATCTTTTTACTATTCTCTATGTTGATATTTTGACAGAACATGACAGACTCAGATATAAACCACCCCAAATACAGCCTAGCTCTCAGGCAGAATGTGTTTTGTATGAAGTGTAATTTCTTAGATATTTAGAGTAGTTATCAGGAGATCAGAAATGATCATGAAAGATTGCATCTGAGAGTTAATACAAACAACTTAGAAGCCAAAAGGAGTTTTATCATTGCACTTGATAATATTATGTTTTCATCTGTCATTTTTCAAATTAAAATTATTGCCAAATCACTGAATTAGGTACATTAAAAAAAAAAACTACCAAACATAAATACGTCCAAATAAAGACACTTGCATGTACTTTTAAACTGTACCTATACAGCTGAGGGAAAGAAAGGTGAAAGTGAATGTGTTACGGCTTTTTTTTTTTTTTTTTTTTTTTTTTTTTTTTTTTTTTTTTTTTAATGAGTAGAAAAATTATCTTTCTGGTTTTACTAGCTGTTTGTGGGGTAGAAAATTCTAACACCGAGACCTTCTCCTAAGGTTGCTTTGTATCTTGGCATTGCAGTTTAAGGTCTCCCATGTGATAGTACCAATCCTTTTCACACAGGACCGTCAGCTGGGCTTTCTAGAAGTAAAGCTGGGAAGGAGGTAAAGTTTGAGCTGTGAGGTCAGTGCTCTACATGTCACTGGAAAAGTGAACGGGCTGTTTGTGAAGTTGTGCTGTGTGTGTTGAACGTTCTGCTTTTCATGAACTACATGCAGTGTGCTCTGTCTGTGGCTAAAACCAATTCATTCTGAGGCCAGAATCATATGGAATGACTGCAGGAACCTTTGGAGCTGAAAACGTGATCGTTGTGTGTTTGAAGCTGCACTGATAAGATGGGTGTTAGATAAAGACATTATTTGAGGAGTGTAGATGCAAACAGGTGTGTACATTTTTTTAATTATTTTTTTTTTAATTCATTCAAAATCCAGGCATAAAGACAGCTTAGATCTCTGAAATGATGTTAGTTACAACTGACAATTATCTAATATTACCTTTTACCTGTCTGCATCCTTTTCTTTTCTCCTGCACTCGAATATGCTTTTGCCACCGTCTCCCTCTACTGTCCGTACAGCCGGTGGATAAGCACCATTCACAACAGGCTGGGTCGCTGCAATATGTCGGTGACTCTTGGTGAGACACTGCAGTTGTAGGTGTTTGTGCTGTGCCTCTGCGTCCTTCCCCGAGCCCTGCTGGGAGGGAGGGCAGGGGGAGCAGAGCTGGGGCCGGTTTTGGAAGCAGCACCGAAGAGGTGGGGAGGGACGTGGTGAAATGTGACTGATTTCTTAGCCAATTTCCATGGGTGTTGGTTTTGGTTGGTTTTTTTTTTTTTGAGGGGAGGGTATGTTTTTAGGTCTTAACATAGTCAAAAGGAGTCAGTCACGGTTTAGGTAGGGGGATATTCTTTTGGCAGAATTTGAAAAAAAAAAAAGTGATAAATGGGAAAGTTAACTTAATATGGAAAGCTAAAAAAGTAGTACCAAGCATTTTTTCCAGTAAGCTTGGCACTCTTTGCTGAGTTTTGCACTATGCAGCCATTAACAGGCTGGTCAATGCGTTGCTTTATGAGGCAATTATTTCAGCATACTCTATTCAAAATACACATTAGAACTTAACCTTCTGAATCCTGAAGTAGCATTTTTATCACCCAACATTAGAAAAGAGTTGGAGTCAGCAATTTCCCCTTTCTTTTTATGATCTGGTATCATTAATAAAGCATTGGGCTGGTAGCTTCTTACAATTTTCTAGGATAATTTGACACAAAAGATGCTACTGTGATACAGTTGTCTGTTGACTTTTCAACAGCAGGGAAAACACAGAAAATGTGTAAAAATGAAAATGTGTAAAGAGGAGAAACAAGCTCTTAAAACAAATGTAGGACTGATACGCAGCATATTAGGCCTGCTTCTATTGGATATGCCTAAGTAGAAATGGGAAGTTAATATGGACTTTCTAATTAGGGTCACATGCTAATGAACTCCCTCTTCATGTTAGTTTTATGCCGCTTCAGAAATTTTTTATCATATGCTTAAAAATTTATGGCTAGAAACATTAATGAAAATGAGGCGTGAATTGGAAATTGTGCTATTATGGAGATGAGTATGGCCGTGGCCAGTCTGATTTCTAAGGATGGATCCTTTTATTGCCGGTTTTTTTGAGGGATGAGAAATGATACAAGTAAAATTAATGACTAGACATATTCTTTGCCCTAGCTTGGCTGGCGTTATTATATTTAAAGTTATAAAAGCTGGATTTAATAAAATTTTGAATTAATTATAAGGGGAATTTTGATCATAATTTGCAGTCTTCTATAAGAATAAAACCTGTAAATCAGTAGAAGTGTGAAATTAATACAGTAAAGTGCATATGTTTTAGTACACGTATACATGTGTGTATAAATAAAATGTACAGCTCTGCATATAGATACGGACACACCCCCACACACATATAGGTATAGTGGACATTTTAATACCGATTTTGTTGCTAAAGATTGTCTCCCTGTCTCCTTTTCTTGCTGTTTGACAACACAATTGCTCTGAAGTTCTGTGGTTGAGTGTTTGAGTGTAAACTTTCCAGAACTGGCATTTTGGTCTTGGCTATCTTGTGAAAATCTATTGAGCTTGCTATTTAAAATGTCAAACCCCCAAACACTACCTGTTCTATTGTTTCTTTTGGTCCCTCTGAAATTATCATGCAATCTTGTATAAAATATATTGAAAACATCTGGTAGTCTGTCTCGCTGGAATTGCCTTTGGAAATAGGCTAGTAACTTTTGACAGCTTGGCTTTACAGGGATATTGATTTCTCCGTGGCTTTATCATGGAAAACTGATGAATGGTCAAGAGCTGAAAGTAATGTAAAACTCAGTTTATAGTTTTTATATGAAATGCATGTAATAAAATAAAGTGGGTTTATAAAACATGGTAAGGTATGCCCTTGTGAAAACATTAGAGTTAAAACAGAATTTTGCAGCATTTTCCTGCTGTGAATTACTTGGCTTAGGGACGCTAAAAAGATTTTCAGGCTTGCTAGAGATGGACAAAGAAAGAACCATACTCATTAAAAGCAATACTGTAGTTGCTAGTAGTTATGTGATATTTGTGAGAAGATCAGCTTGTGTAGAGTACAGCTTTATAACTTTATACATGGTTCCTTTTGAAATGGGCTATTAATATTGTACAGAAACCAATAGGGGAAAATATTGTTTCCTTATTCCAATAATAAGGAAAAGCAGACAGCAGAAACACAAAATAACTGAAGGTGTGTAACGTGGGAAGTAGCAACTGCAATTTGGATGGAGAAATATCTTTTCTGAACTAGTTCTGAACATCAGACACTGGCCTCAGACAGTCTCCTTGAGTGCTGAATTGCTGCAGGACAGATGCAATGAAATGAGAGTGATTACCAAGCTGTTTCTGAATATTTAGTTGACCCTGCTCCGTTGCCAGTTCTCCAGAACTGAGGATACTTCCTGTGTGGGAGAAAAATGGAAGAATATATATCCTGAAACATATTGAAAGAGAAATATTAATACATTGAAGGCTAACATGTAATAGTATTGAAAATTATGAAATACTGAAATGTTTGGCTAAGGATATTGCATCTTTATTTTTGACAAGATGGTTGAGAAAAGATAAATATCCCATTTGATTTTTATTAGTCATTTGACACTCATTGTAATTAGCAATGTCATAATTTAATAAGCCAAACATTTTATTAAGCATCCTTTGTCCTGACTTAGTGTACTGTAAGAAGTACAGTAGCTGTATGACTGTTTACCTCATGAACTTTGAAAAAATATCCCGCATTCAGTTTTTGGATTAATATTTCTTCTCAGCATTTTAGAGATTTTGAAGCATGTGATAACTGTGATGAACATAATCAAGTATGTTGAGTTTGGGCTTGTAATTGCCAAGTGAGAAGCATTCCACTAACTGATCCCTTCTCTGCATAGAGGGACCGTGGAGGAGGCTATCGCAATGCGGATGCCATACTCCCAGGCAAAGGAAGGAATGCTAATTCGCCTGAACAGAAGTGAATTAACAGAATTGAGATTCAGGATTCTCCCTCTCAAGTGTGAGAAGAATCTCGCACTAGGCTGTAAACTTATTTCTCTTCCCCATATTAGGAACTCCAACTCTTCTTTCAGTTAATGTTGCTACAATATTGGTAGCTTTAACTGATTTCTTCAAACATACTTTTATAATTGAAGTTGATTTTTTACATTGCTTCTGTCTTTCTGTTCTCCATTAAGAAATTGTTGCTCATAATTTCAACAAAATACTTTTAAACTTCTGGAATCTGAGATAGTTATGAACACTAAAACGTAAAAGCTAACGAAAGTTGATGTGAAAACATTACAACACATCACTTGTGAGGTAGCTTAATAGGATTGCTACTAGCAAGATTGCTCTTAATGGCTTTTACAAACTATGGTTTATAATATCAAACTGCTGCTATAAAAAGTAAGGAATTAAAGAGAATGCACTATACATAAAGGGGGAAAAAAAAAGAAAACGTACATGCCTGTTTGGGGTTTATTTTGCATGTTTTAATTTTGTTAGTAGGATAAATAATTGCAAAGTTTTAAATTCTATATAAGTTTATAACATGAAAATATAATAAAAAAAAATAGAGTGCAACTTTAAAACACAGCCATCAGCTGTAAATGCAATCATTAGTCAACTCATCTCGCCACATAGCTGATACTATTTGACAGTTTGCAAACTGCCGAATTATGCTGCAGCTTTGCTGTTCTCTAAAGCAGAAATCAGCCAGCCCAGGTGAGGTTTTGCTTTGTGAGGGTCAGCAGCAAATTACGGTGTGGGTTTGGTGGTGGCCCAAGACCACTGCTCTCTCTGTTACACCTAACGGAGATGGATGGCCCAGCTCCTCCTCGCTTTATTGCATTTTTCAGAGGTACAGCCATATTGCAGTTTTGATTCTGCAGTCAACAGGTTTGGATGGAAGTAGAAAACACACCTTGAGACATTCTGATACTTAGCTTAAGTTAATTTTGTCTGTTATTGTCTTATTGTCTTAGTGTGTGACAGATCTGTAAGACAGAGAAATTGCCTGGTTTAGAGCACAAGCTGACCAAGCCGTATTGAGGGGGAGAGTGAAGGGTTTGTAGCTCTAGATTAACATCAGTATCACATGGCACAGCCCCTGTAGTGTACTCTTTCCCTAAAGTTGTCTAGGTATAAAGGAAAGAAAAAAAAAAAAAAAAAAAAAAAAAAGATGTTTTGTGAATTTAGCTCTTTTGAGTGGTTATGATTTCCATAGGCTGAGAACTGATGGGTGAATATGTGGTGGGGTTTTTTAAATGAATTTATATCTTTTACTTCTGAACTTTAAGAACTGATACCTGAAAAATTTAGAAGTAGCTGTTTGAGCTGAAGATACTTGAAATGGAAACCATTTCTAACCTCAGGCTAGTCATTTATTGCTGTACTCTTCCAGCAGCCAATGCACATACATGTGTACGTAGATCTACACATATATATAGGCTCATAAAAAATACATCCAAAAAATATTGAAATGGAACAGCTTGTCGGCTGAACAAACGTTGTGCTTGGTTGAAAAACACACAAAGGATATTTTAAGTATATGCTGGACTGCCTCACTACAAGCTTAAAGACACCACACACTGTGTTACTCCTTTTCTAATTCCAAGTCAAGCTACTGTACTGATAGATTGTTGTAGGCTCACATTGAATAATGAATTTTCACAGTACACGCTGCAAAATGAATTGGCAGATTTTGTGAGTGGTTGGACTGTAAATCTGAAATGAGACTCCCTTTGTCACAGTTTCAGTTCTTCCCACCAACTGTTCAAATGCCTCAGGTGCCAGAACGGGTTAGAAAGCCCTGTGAGAGGATGGCAGTTCTGCTGATGACAGTGAAAACGCAGCCCCGCTTTTTCTGCCTTTAACTGCCCACGGTGAGCACAGTGTGGAGCCTTACGCTGCACAGTCAGCCTGAGCCGTAAGGAAATGCTGGTACAATGCATCACCTACCTTTATGTTTATAATCACAGCTAATGCTCTAAAGTTATATACTGAAGGTATATAACCACGTTTTCAAGCATTTATTTTTGTTATACGTTAACATAAGATACATAACGGAGTAGTACATGGTGACAGGAAAAAAATGAAAGTGGTAGTATACCTTTAAAATTACATTTTCGTGACTATCTGATACTAGGACACTTTTACAATAATACAGTCATGTTTTTTAAAAATCCTCCCATTGTTAGACATAAAAGGAGTTTATGTTGCCAAAGTCACTGTAGGAAACAGGTGTCCTTTAAGTGCACAGCAGGAGGCAGCTGACAGTGGCTCTTTAATCATATAACCCTAGGACATAATGCTATTCATACGCTTCGGTTAATAACAGAAACAACCACCAACTTTATTAGGGTTCCAGTTTGCCCCAACAGTTTAAGTCTTCCTAGCAAACCAAGTTTTGTTGTTCTGAAAGAACTCAGAGCAAACTAGTGTTCATCATAAACCCAACAACAGCTCCAGAGTGAGGGTCCCCATGTGACCATGAGCTTTCAAAGGTAACGAAGAGCAGTGGTACTGGGAATCAGTGGATGAGATGTAAACTGTTTAACCTTTCTGTCCTAGCCTGAATAAGACTAACAAAATGCCCAAACCAGGAAAGACACAGATCTTGTTTTTACAAGGAAGGTATAGGTTTAGCATTAACATCATACAAAAACCAAACCAGCACAATCAAACTCTTTTTCATTTTGTTGAACAGGGTAGTGATTACACTACTGCCCAGACTGACTGGTTTTTGGGTTGTTTTTTTTCCCTTGTGATTTTGTTGACTTTCAGGTGAGTCGGGCCCTGGCTGACAGGCTCTTTCTGTAGCTCAGGGTTAAATGGCTTTCTGTATCTGGCTGTTGGAATAGACACGTCAGCCAAGAAAAATCACAGCAGCACAGTACACCTGAGTTTCTCTGTAGCTGGGCCACTGTTCCGTTTGGTTGGAGAACCCTCTCCCTCATTAATAAATCTGGTGTGCACTGTGTGTACTCATGCGGTTCTGTAGCTCCACTTCTCTTAAGCAAGGGTAACAGGTGATGTTTTCACGTTAAGAGATGAATTTGATGTATTGTTAGCTCCATAAGTTAGAAGTTACTTAGCAGCTCAGGTAGGAGGCATGGTAACAATAAAAGGGATTATTTATTTATTTATTTGTTTTTAAGTACAGATCTTTGTCTTAAGAGAGCAAGAGTAGGATGTGTTATGTATTATATGTATGTTTTGCATATACTTATATTTTAATATATATTTGATTGTTTAATTTTATAAAGTAAAACTTGATATAAGCTGTTGAAGGAAAATACATCATGCAGAGCTAACAACCCAAAGGGTGAAGCTGTTGCCGCATCGTATCCCAGGTCCAGGCAGTAGAGAGGCCGAAGATTTATTCCAACAGGCACACACACACTACCTGCCGATGTATGTACGCCTGTATACGCAGTCAGCCACACAGATCACAGATCATCACCCAAGTGAACATAAACAGCATCAGTGGCCTCATCCTGCTCCCCAGTCTGGGTGGACTTCTGTATGGAAGTTCACCAGTGAGAACATGTGTACAAGGTGGATCCTTCCAGCAGCTGGGCTCAGGCACTCCAAGATCTCTTTTCAAGTATATTTTGGATATTAGTAATCTCTGTCCATTACATCATCCTAAGCGATGTGATTTTACTCTCTTTTGTGGGAAACATTGCGACTTACCTGGTAATGCTGTCATCTTGTTTGCCTAATTACCAGAGAGAGCACTGATTAGGCTGAAATTCAAACAAATAGATTTTTACGTTGTCTGAATTATATGGATCAGAAGTTAAACCGGAGTTCTTTTGAACAAAGAACTAATGATTAAGAGCTACCTTTTTTCTCTTGTACCTTTCGATTGATGGTAGGACTACATACTATGATTGATTAAAATCAGTAATTTAGAAACCGACAAAACAGTGCATTACAGAAAGGGATCAGCATGACAACAAAATGATACAAATGACCTTGACTGTAACATTTAAAGGTTTTAAATTATAACACCTTTCCATTTTTCTTCCCATCCTCCCAAAAATGCAAGCAAATTCGTATCAGGTTTTCAACAATGACTTCAGTGATAGGTGTTGTAGTGCTTTTTCAAGGAATAAAGAATGCTTTAGTTTACAACCTACACAAATACTGGAAAGTACTTTAATGAATATTAATTATGTTAAATTTTAGTTATTTAATTTTTGAGTATATGTTCCTTACATTGTTTGGTAGCTTATTGTTATTGCTCTTTGCTTATTTGTATGACTGTAAAGTCAGGGTTATCTACCCCTGTGTTAAACACCCTTGCAATTTGTGCTGAAAAGTCCAAATTTAAAATATGATCTTTGCTCCGATAATCTCATTTTGAAGACTCTTGGAAGAAGAGAATGCAAGGAAATAATACAGCATCATGCTCCCTAACACCTATAAAGGGTACCAGTTTGTAAAGTTTAGATAGCCATCACAGCCAAGTGAAGCAAAGAGAGATTAAGGGGGAAAATGAAACAGCTCAGCAATGTAAGGGGCAGTGTGAAAGAAAAGAAAAAAAAAAAAAAAAGGCATCTATCTGAAAATGTTAGAAATAAGCAATGGCTATTCGACAGGAGGAAACTGATACTTCTGTTCATGAGACAATGGAAAGAGTTAAGACTGTCTGAGGGGATAGAGAGGGAAGATGTAAAAAGATGGCTGAAATTCTCTAAAAAACAAATTCACAAAATTACAGTTGCAACAGCAGTCTAAAAGATTGTGAGCAGAGAAAAACAACTAAACTGGAAAGAAATGTCACTTGTGTAAATCATGTGATAAAGTGTCGGGGGAGAGTTTGAGTTCTCTGAATGGATATGAAATGCTAGACTGTAGAAATGCTACACAGGAGAAACCTAGAAGCTTTGGCAGGAGTTCAGGATTCATGGAGGGTCAAAAAAGGAGGGTCTGGAAGCCGATGAGCAATAGAAAAAAATAAAGTTCTGGTTTGAACTTAAAGCAATTGTTAGACATCCATAAGGAGACGTGACAAAGACAAGGTAAGATTTAGTTCAATTATGTAAATTAGAGAGATGACCCTGTGAGTCATATGAAAATGTCTTTGCAGGTGATAAATGGCCAAAGATAAGTTGTGTAGAAAAAGGAGCAGGAAAGCAAGGACAGGCACCTCTTAGAGCACCCAAAAAAAAAAAAAAAAAAAAAAAAAAAAGAGCTGATGGTAGACAAGAAGATGTCATAGATAATGAGAAAGGGTAATTACATGAGGAATTATGATCAGCTGGCTGGCTGATGTTATAGAAAGTGGTTTACAGATGAGATGGGTATGAACATGAAGTACTAGCTTTTAGCCTCGGCTTAGAAAACATTCATTAGAAAGCTTTGCCAACCACAAACAGATGAATTGCGTGGAGAACAGAATGGGAAATATTGAAGGGAAGCTCCCTGATATGATCATAAACACTGCATTCAGCAAGTTTAAAGAGTTATGGAACATAGAAATGCAACAAGCAGAAGTTTTGCTCTTTGTCTTAAGATGGGAGAAATCAAAGGGGAGCGGGGTGAATGATGACAGAGAGGTGTGAAGAAAGGAGACTCCTGTCCAACAGAGGAAAGAGAGGGTAATCTTAGTAGAGAGAACAGAGGCCTTAAGTCTTTTCAGGAGGGAAAATACTTTCTTGGAATAACAAAGGAGGGGGAACAAGGATCATTTTAAGCAGAGCTAACTGCCTAGACACCAAGCCGTGACGTAAAATGCTGGTGGCTGTCTCTGTGAACTGCATTGCACTACAAAGACAACCAAGACGGTTTGGAACTGGTCTGTGTCTGTCTGTCTTAGAAGTCCTGCATTAAACGGGGATGAGAATTTATCTATTCTCTTTGTGGGGGAAGGCCTCACCTGAATATGTGGAATAAATCTACAGCTTCAAAATATTATATAATGGATTTTGATGAAATTAAGACAGAATACAGCCTGTCCCAGATATAAAGTTTCACATATTATATATCTAGGTTGTGTGATTACAGGGGAGGTGTTATTGGTAAGGCTGAGAATGGCTTACTGTTTAACAGCCAAGGTTTCTAACTAGCATCTAGAAACAAAAAATATCCAAACAGTTTTCAGCAAAAGACAGTCAACAGACAATATATTCTCACTCTTTAATGGAATGAAACATTAGAATAAAAATATACAGTAGCACAAAACCTGTTGCCTTTAGGAGTCCGAGATGTATCTTCCTTAACTTCGTACTTCATTATTATAGAGAAAACTATTAATTTTCCTAATGAGGCATTCTAGAGCAGTGTTGCTTTATATAATGTTAGTCTTTTTCTCCTCGTTTTTCTTCATTTGGTTTTAATAATGCTTATAAAATAATTTAGTCTGCAGGTGTAGCCAAATCTGAGCCGTCAGGCTATTCCAATCACACAGTATGTAATTATTATAAAGAGGCAAGTTATTGTTATACCTGATTGTAGTTGGAAGAGAAGATAATTGAATTGAAACAAAATAAGACTTGACAGAAAACTCCTATTTTGTGGTACTTTTTTGTGGCATGTTTCAGTTCAGTGTTCTACTTATTTAAAAATTATTCACTTTTATTTTCTATTAAATTTACTAATTTAATTTTAATTTACTAAATTTACTTGTTATGACTATTTTTTTCCTTTTGCATATAGTTCCAGGGCAATTTTTAGGGAATAAGTGTCCTCATCTATAGTGAGCAACTTGAATACTAGCAGTAACATATTAAAAAAAAAAAAAGGAAAGATGCTGAGATACTCATACGGCAAGTGTCTTAGAATACAAGCTATCCATATGATTTTGTTTAGTTACCTTTGCTTCTATGTTGTGTAAACAACATAGTAGGGGGTAAAACACCTGAATAATCATCTTACAGATGCATATTACAAGCTGTGAAGAGTACAGGACAGTGAATGGAAGAATGTTCTCTTGCGGTGCAGGGTCTGGATTGAGACAAAAGCAGGCTAGCTCGAAAATAATGACAGGTTGCCCAGAAGATACAAACATAAGTCGTGTCCTCCACCTTCTCATGCCTCTTTGCCATCACTTGCTAGAAGCAAGAAATAATGTAGCCCCTTTTCAGCCATCTTTGCTTCTGCTAATAGTTTTTATTCCAAACAAAAGGTGAAGAACAGGGAGAAAATTAAGATGACAGGCATAAAGTAAATGAGAGCCAAAAAAGCTCAGTGTTAGCATGTGTAGCTAAGTATCTGCACTTCCAGAAACATATTTCTACCTTTCCTAATTGCAGCGTCGGCCCTTTTTGTGCTGCTTATTTTTAAGTAGAAGGTGTAGTAAGGGATAGAATTAGTGAAAACATTGTTAAATATGACATACAGGTGAAAGATCATGATTTTTTTTTTTTTTTTTTTTTAAAGAACGATTATGACTGGTAAAGCTGTTAGTACCGCTTGAAAAGAAAAATAAGGAAGATCCATATTGATATAGTCTGCCTGGTTTTCCAAAAGACATTTGGTAAAGTCCTTCATGAAAGGCTCTAAAGAAACTATGCAGCCTTGTGATGAAGTAGAAGATCCTTGCATAGACAAAAATAGTGGCTAAGGATGAACAGAAGAAAACAGTTGATGGTCGGTGTTCACGGTGATGTAAGGTTTTGTACTGGTAGCCATGCAGTTCAGTGCATTCATTGAAAGAGAGATCATTAGTGACAAGGTTTTCTAATGATACTAAGTTGTTTAGAATATTGAAGATAAGAGTCAACTCTTAAGTAAGTTTCAATTGAAGCACGAGAAAAAGGCAATCCAAACTTCATGTGTAAAATGATGAACGTTAGTTGAGTAGAAACCAAAACAACCTGAAAAGGAAAAAATTCTGGGAAATATGTAAGAGGTCTATAAAATCATAGATGATAAGGAAAGGGTGAATGAAGATGGATTTGGGTTTGATGCATTTTTTTGGCATTTTTTATTTTCAGTGTGAGGTTTGGGTTTTTTTTTTACCCTTTAGTCCTTCTGCCGTCAATAAAGAACGCGAAATGATGCTTGCAGGTGTCCAGTTCAGAAGGAACAAAAGGTGCCAATACTTCCTACAATCTATATACAGATGTTGGCGTTCTTGCAAAAGGGTGCTGCAAATGCTAAACATTTGCTTGGGTCTAAGGGAAGAGTCAAGAATTTTACAGAAAAGAAATCCATCAGGAAATACTGAACACACAAATGTACCAAGAAGTTTCAAAGTCACAAACTATCGGGAGAGCATTCCAAGGAGCACTTATTCCTCCTTTGTCCTTCCACAAATCAGGAAATCTAAAGCTTGAAACAGTTCAAAGGGAAGAAATGTGAAAGCACAAGTTTCCTTTAAATGGAAGAGTTGTCTCAGTTGCTACTCCAGTAATTATGAAGTGACTACCTGGGGTGGGGGGAAGAAAAAGAGAGGGGGGGGAAAAAAAAAAAAAAAAAAAAGATATTTGGAATATATATCTGTTTACAGTGCAAAGTCAGCAGGTTTTGTAAACTCTTAAAATAAGATTATAAAAGATGAAACAGAAAAGCTTACTTCAGCTTTTAAGAAAGATGTAAGCAATTTTAAACTCTACTTTTTCCCCAGGGAGTGTCTGCAAATATTTCTAATCAATTACAGTATAGTAAAAGTATTTGCTGGGTGATAATATATTTTTCTTATTAATTTCTTAATTTCTAGAATACTTAATTGTAGGTCTCAGGGGCATGAGGTTAAAGCAGTATCTTTCCTTGGTGAAAGCATGCACTGTATTCCTTTTTTCAGCAGGCTTTTTTATGTAAGTTTTTTGGGTTGTTTTTTTTGTTTGTTTTTTTTTTTTTTACCAAAATTTTGAGAAACCAGGAGGCTGAGGTGAGTCAAGAAGGTGGCTGACTGTTTTAGGAAGTTGTGGAGTTGAGAGGTAGGTATCATCTCGTTAAGGAGTTCCTTATAAGGACATGGTTCGAAGTCCAAAATGGATTTCTGAGAAATAGCTTTAAGTTAGTGCAGTAGTCACCAGGATAAGTGGCAACGGTTCAGACTTTCTTCTCCAATTAGAAAGACAAGGGTCTGTTAAAGCTAACCTTGTAAACTTGAAGGATTATTGGTTATAAAATGAATGATTACATTTTCTCCATATTTTTTTTTCTGAAACTGTAATTGATGTTGCCAATTTAAACTAGGAAGTAGCTTTAATCAAAGAGAAATAATGTGTTTTAAAGGAACGGAAATACCTTATAAAATGCTTGAAGCATTTTTTTTTTTTTTGTCAAGTTTATTCGCTTCGTTGCATTGCAGAATGGTGACCTCTTGGTGCCTATAACTTTTTTTCAAAATCTAAAAGATTCCTGTGTGCATTGTGACTGTTTTAATCATCGTATAGTATAGGTCACAGGAGAACCTGTCAAGTACAACAGCCTTTCCCACTCCATTTAAGTAATAAAGCAATAGTTCTCTCCCTCTAAACAAAAATATGTAAACTATAAATAAAAAAAGGAAGTAAAGGGAATGGCCCTTTCAAATCTTAACTACATGAAACCATGAAAGGATGTTAGGAGTGGGTGCTAAATGTGTTAAATAAATCTTTAGGAATCCAAATTAATTAGAGCGGCCAAAACCTGTAACCACACCCTGAAGACAATGGTTCTCATCTTGCTTTCACAGGAAGCAAGCTCAAATAGACAGTAAAACACAATCTAAATGAGAATTTGTTCATCAGAAAATCATAAATGATATTCATTCCTGAGTGGAGAAAAAGGCTTTCAAATTAGTTCACTACTTTAAAAATTAAATACATATCATAGTACATTGAACTTTAGTGTTTTTTATAGATTATGTTTTTGCAGTTGCAGCAAAATAATCCAATTAAATTTTGGACGTGATTTTTTTTTTTTCCCCCCACACTTCCCAAGTTAGCCAGCCACATTGGTAATCTGTGTGTGTACCAATTGTAGTTATTGTTACTGTCACAACGATAATTTTGATTGCAAATGACATACTGTTCAGTGTACATATTGATAACTTCCCAATGCATTGCATGTTCAGCATTTATAAAGCACTTAACATGGGGTTTTTTTGACATTTCTAAGTCCTCAGTTCCACAGGCATGTGTTAGGGACATGGTTTATGTATTTGCTTATTAAAAAAAAAAAGCAGTAGTGTATCCTTAAAAATGAAACACAGCCTAGTTTCAGAGTTCTTTTTATATCCTCTTTCTACAAAAAAAAATGGATAGCTTCATCCTGCCTTACTTCTCTGAAGACAAAACCACATCCTAGCAATTCAGTAACAGGAGGATGTGCAAGGTATAAGTGTAAGTGAAAGATGCTACTTTGAAGTCCGCATCTGTAAATGAGAACCCTCATTAGCGTTTCCTTCCAATCCTGATTTCGTTCTCCATAGCAAGGCACAAGGGGTATTTGAACATATGGAAACCTGGAGCTCAATTGTTCCGATTCCATTCAGCTGTTCCAGCTCTTCAGTGCTTTGCGCTGTTTAGCATTTGTGTGCATTAGGTAATAATTGAGTGTGTCCCGTTCCGACCCAGTTTATGTGTGTTTGGCTGCAGACCAGCGCTGCGGGCACGCGGTATGGAATTGTCAGAAATCTGCCTGTGCTGGCTGGAAGCGCTGTATTGCCGCGGTTGAGAGCGTGCACGCGTGAAGGTTTCGGAATGCTCGCGGAGCAATACCGCCCATTCCCAGCAAATCTCCCAGGGACTAAATTAATGTATCTCATATTGTATTGATTGTAGCCAATAAGTGCCTAAATGATTTGATGCGAGGCAGAGGGATTATGAAAGGGAGAGGGAAGAGGCAGCTTGAAAGAAATATGCGGTTTAATTACAGGATGAATTTCGCCAATCTTCCTCCCCCTAGGAATTTAACAAATAGGCCTAAGTGCACTTAGCTGTTCCTGACATCTGTTGGAATGATATCTGCCTGTGATGAGGGAACCGTGGGAATTGGTCTAAGGGTATTGTCAGGACCAGTGAGCCACAGGAAACTGCTTTTCTGGCTGCAAAATTAGTCGAAGGAAAAGCCTGCATTAGCAGTTTGAGGTTAGGCTGTAATGATTACGATTTCTGTAACAGAATTCCACTTTCTGATTTCATGATGCTGGCTGTGTCTTTAGAAAGATGTTAAGTAAATATTAAAAATGTTGTTGAAACATGAGCAATGAAATACAAATCTAAGCTAGAGTCAACTATTCATGGTGCTGCTGTTGCTGGAAACCTGATCTCTGCCTTTTGAGAGAAACATCCAGGTTTATACGTTTTTTATCATGTGTTGTTATATGTTATGAAACTTGGGATCTCTTTGGTAAACAGTGGAGTTGGCATGAAACCCAGGGAGCACAAAAGCTGGAGCTTCAGCTTAAATTCTGTAGGAAGACAAGCATTGTAGAGACTGATGTTGTGTATTTGCTCGTTTTGGTTACATCTATAATTCAGAGGGAAGTATAGATTGCTTAATGCAGTCCGCTGTGTTTTGTGGTATTTATGCTTTACCTCTGCAAAAGAAAGCCTGGCAATGCCTTTACAGCACTAAGAGAGAGAAGTTTGTCTGCGTTATTTGAAAGCTGTGTTTTCCTATGCTTTGAGCATTTATGTCTATTACCTCATAAATTTCTTGGAAGTTGTTTCCTTTGAAAAAGTGATAATTGTTAATTTCAGGAGGTAGAAAGAGAAGGTGAGACTGTGTCCTGTCATCGAAGCTGCACGCGTGTCGGTTCCTGTGTGTGCATCCTGACCACGCGTTGTGCCGCTGCAAGGACTGGATAACCCACAGGGTTAGGCCTGTCTCATGCAAATTCTTCTGCCTGTGCTATTATTTTCCCGTGATTTCCATAGACAAATTTGAAAGCTAAAATATATGGTTAATTGATTCTACTGTAAAAGGCAAATTAGAATTTATGGCTGTAGGAAATGTTTATGGCTTGTTTTGTTTACAAATACAGTGATTGAGGATAGAATTTCCGTTTGTGTAACCATGCACTGTTTTCTTAGAAATGACTGTTTGAATTCACATCCATCTGAATTCCTGATGCCCTCCTCTTTTTACTGATTCCTCAAAGACTGCAGTGATGTTAAATGGGCAAGCACGTGACAAAGATGATAAATTACAGCAAAGCAAAAATTTGGTGTTTTGGGGATTTTATTTTTTTTTTCTGCTATAACCCTGAAAACACACATATAAATGTATTTATGTAAGTGACAGACAAAAATACACAGAGGAAGAAAAAGACACATGGTTTAGCATGCATAGTGTTTTTAAAGACCAGAAAGTTAAGAAAACCAGAAGATTGTGTTTGAAAGGATAATGAGACTACAATAGGCTACACCAATGTCAAAACCAAAACGTTTTAGTGTAATTTTGCCCAGCATTGACTAAGTAATTTGGTGAATATATAGAAAAAAGAAAGCAACTGATTTGCTCTTGAAGATATGAAAAACGAAGGATAAGAAACTTGGAGACAGCACCTCAGTTTTAAAATGCAGTTGTGGTTTTTGTTTGTTGGTTTTTTTTAATAGCAGAGATGTTTTCTGCTGCCAATGGATTCTTAGTTAGCATTAAAAAAATTCATTCTTAATCTCTCATTTGCAAAATACGGGATTGCTATCCAATTTCCTATAAAACATAATGTACTGCAAAATAAAGCCAAGATACCTGAAAAATTCTTCTTTACAAACATACCAGCGTTATGACTTGATTTTTAGGAATGTCTTTATTTTGCTCAGTTTCCTGAAACTGAAAAGTAATACAGCTTTCTGTGCATAGTGTAAATCTCCTGGTAATAGGATTAAATAGAATGTTAATTTCTTTCTCTCTGCAGCCATAAATACTCTAGTCATTTATCAGAGATAAAATGGGATTTTTTTTTTCTCCATAAGCATCCTATGTATTAAATTGTAATATATGTATAATTATCGGGGTTTTTTTTTTTACTTTTACCTGAAAATGAGCTATCTATGTGTCATATCTTACAGCAGTTCAAAACAACTGCAGTATAATATATGCTCATCTAGGCTAATATTTTGAGTTCATTCAAATCCTGCACTTATAATTAGGCATCTAAATATAACGGCCTCATTTTTGAAAGATGTGAGAACATTTGGGTACAGTGACTTGCTAAGATTTGCTGTGCTCTGCACTTCTGAAAACCAGGCCGTATCTGTAGGTATCCTAAATAAAGACTCATGAACTAATTTGAGACTTAACTAGAGTTTAAATTATTGGGCGTGTTTCTCAGTTTAGGTTATTCTTAAAGGAGCGAAGGGGTGGTTCCTGGCAGCGTTCCCTGTCTGATTGGCACTGGTGACAAAGCACCCAGGCTTCGGTGAAAAGGATTGCGCCCTGATGTTAAAAGTATCCTTGAAAGCTCTGTAACAGTTCAATGTTGTATGATATTATCCCAGTTTAAGGCTCAAGCTCTGTCTTTTATGTTCTAAATTTGCTAGAAACATAATGGAAAATTGCTTAGGTGGAGCACTCTCAGTGGGACTGAATTATGTATGGACAGTCTGAAATGCTCGCTCTCTTCAAAGTCAGTGTGTTTAGGGAAACACATTACTTGCTTTGAATAAAACACATTTTATATTTAACAGAACATTTATGACTGTCAAACAGTATCTTTCTTTTTCTTCTTGTATTGGTGCTACTTTTGTCAGAAAACTGTTTCAGGGATTGTTTTGTTTTTCTAATTGGAATGAATTTTAATGATTTTAGTTATCAGTATTTTGAATCTGTAGGTTTAGATTTCTCCAGGAAAAAAAAAAAAAAAAGGTATTTTAAAATGTGGTATCACTACCACAAAATCACAGTGTGATTGTCATTCCTAATACTTTGTAATTGTCACCAGCACGGCACTGGCAAC
>WHYT01017317.1:276637-306237 GCA_009806455.1 Tetrax tetrax
AAAAAAAAAAAAAAAAAAAAAAAAAAAAAAAAAGCAATTCTTCAATTAATGGGAATATTCCATGTAATGTGCAAACCAGTCCAGAAAGTACTCTGAGTGTATTCATTGTAATTCTTTACTCTTTGTCCAAGTTTCATTTCATTCATTTTCTTATATTTAAATTTGTCATCTTTTGTTAATTGTGGCTTCTTGTAGCTGAGGCTTGAATGGAGGCTAGGATGTAGATGAAGGAAAATGAAACTACAGTAGTGTACTAGCATTGACATTGCTACTTTCAAGGTTTGGTTGTTTGATTTTTTTTTTTTCTTTTTTTTTTACTACACATATATTATTTTTTGCTGGACATTAAAAGAAGATACAGGCATGGATCTAGGTACATTCTGTAGTAGCCAGAGAAAAGACATTTATTTAAAAAAAAAAGTAGTGTTTACAGTGAAGTTGTATAGGCTAAGTTTTATTAGAAAATAACAGTAACGCAAGATTATTCTCTGAGAAAATTTTCAAATGTGGATAGTTATGCTTCTGACATACCAGAACAGAAGACTGGTATTAAGCAAATACTGTGGTTTACTGTTTTTCCCAAAGTCCCATCATTTCATTTTCCCTCCCATTGCGGAGAGAGATTTTCCTGCAAATCTATCTACCCTTTGGAAAAAGAATGAGTTTTCAAAAAATTATTAGAAGCATCACCATTTTCACAAAATATTAACAATCAATTTATTAACGTATTTTCGCATTTCATGAACGCTGGCATATCTAAACCAGGAATGAAAATAGCTGTGGGCTTATGAAATCTCTGCATTTGCTTGGAAGCTCAGTGTTTTACAGTGCAAAATTCGGCTGTCAGACTGGTTACTGAGCCAACCAAGAGAGTAATTTAAAAAAAAAAAAAGTTCCAGTGTTGTACTTAATGGCTTTCTTGCTTCCTCGTTTTTCATGTGACACGAGCAATTCGTAAACACTTTGTGGTTTAGGCAGCAAGGTGGGAGCAGAAGTATCTAAAAAAAAAAAAAAAGCCCTAAAATACTCCAGGAAAATCTGTAGCCAGAGTGACAAATCCATAGGCGCAGCTATAAAACATACAGATCAGCAGCACAGAGCCATAAGAATATATTGACTGAGGCCCAAACTCATCACAAGATTGATCAATCCAGCTGACTTGCATTAATTGTGAAATAGAAAGAACGACGCGATCAATGATAGGCATGAAAGTGCAGCGGTAATGATGCCACATCTAGCTAATCCAATAATGGAGAACCTGATGTATAGCGTATTGGAATTGCGCTGTTCGGGCCCCTGTCACAATAAAGTATATCCTGCAATTATGGGGAAAAATGGAGCAGGCAGCGGTTGAGCCAGCCTAATCGGCCAGCGCCGCAGCAGCTCTCCTGATTAAACACCAAGTTAAGTGACACTCCAGCACTGCAACTTGTCTGCTTTATATAAGATAGTCCTTAAATTAATGTGAAACTTTGTGTTTTAATCAAAGCAAACTATGAATATTAAGATATGTGCAAGATTCTAGTTAACTGTGAATATTTTAACGATTTATAAGCAGATGTCTCTCAGTCGGCTACAAGGAGGCAGGACCGCGTGCTGAATTGAGAGCCACCAGTTTCCCGTACTGAAAATCAGTTAGACTTGGTACAGGCTTAGGGACCTGATGGGGAAAAGAATATACTTAACAAACCATTAGAGAATTCAAATTTAGTTAACTTCTGTAAATGTTTGCCTATAGTCACTGATTTTAGTTTGCTCAGTGTTTTACGTGTTGATGAAAGGAACATTCAGAGGAACAGCAGAACCATGATGCAGTTCATTTCACCTTATCCCTTGTCAACAGTGTTTCTCACTTTTTTTTCTCTTTCTTTTTTTTTTTGGCAAGATAACTGGTTGGTCTCAGAGCTGCTCAGCGTTCAGGGAGTACAGGGAGTGATGTTTCTATGTGGGTTTGAGCAATTACAGGAAGGGAAATGGATGGCTGCCTAACAGCTGAGGAAGCACCTAAACCAATCTGTAGATCTTTCTGCTTTGCCTTCTGGAAATCATTGACTGTTTTAATTCCAGTACTAGGAGGGTATTTTTGTGTTTTGTCTATAAATTTATCACTTTTCAGATACAAGCATTTGTATATAAATTGGACTGAGGTTTTGACACTATGTGATTCTTGAGACTCATCAGTAGAACCTGGCACCATTTGTACGTGCAGATTTAGAGGGTTTTTCATTATCAGAATAACTGCTACTCTTGCTGTCTTTTTTTCCTTAAAGAAGTTGCTGAGGCATAAAAGCATGGGGACAATTATCTAAGCAAGTAGCAAACAAACAAAAAAGATTCACGTTTCTGTGTGTTTAAGGACACTGGTTACAACTCCTCTGAGAAATGAGTTGCTCTACACATCTTGCTTAAGCATCTTTGGTTCTGGAGCCATCAGCCAGAGAAGCAGGATGGGGGTGTGATCAGTAATTGTCCAGCTATCTCACTTTAATGCCCTCATGCAGAAAAGCCAAGACTTTAAGACTCCAGCTCACATCTTCTATTTCCTTTTCAATGCAGTGCAATTTTATCAGTACCATCAGGAAAGTCTATCAGACGTTATTTGCACAGGGCTTTTCTTCTTCCCCTCTAAAGTTGATTACACTTGTGGGGAATAAAGTGACAAAAGAAACTCAATTCCTCACGTGGTTACAGTGGGAATGAGGAGAAATTGAGATAATTTATCCTAAAGCTTCTAAGTATTTCCAAGTGCTTGTTTTCAGTATAAAAACGTAATAAAAAAACCTAGATTAATAAGTGATTAATAAATCCTGAAATTGGTTTGAGACTGCTGAAGTCAGCTGACAGCAAAGACTCTTTTTGTTTTTCTGTATGAAGAAAATAGAATTAATGTTCTTCAGATTTTTTTTTCCCTTTAAAAATGCTGCAATATAACTAAAAAAATTAGAGGTGACCAAGTTGTGAATGCAATACTACCATACTAGGTTTTAATAGCATCTGTTTCTGTGAGAAATGCAGAGTACACTGTATATTTGCTAAATATATTTTTGATTGCATGAAGTGTTAACAGTTAGCTTTATATCTCGCATCGTAAAAGTAATAATAAAAGAAAAGGAGAGTTCAGACTCTGTGATGGTAAATAATTGCTGTGGAACAAACCCTTGCCTTCCCTAAGTCTTCATTTCTTTTTGCCTCCAGGGAATTATTTTAATACATGAAAAGTGTATTCAAGTTATGTTACAGCAGTAAATGAGATCTACTAGACTTTATTTCTTTCCAGGACAATTAATTTCAAGCCAGCCTATGTTAAAGAAAGTACTGAGCAGTGTGTTTTATAATTACTGGAAAACTGTACATGCAATATTAGAAAAGAAATACTGGGGTTTTTTCAAGTTTAGAGTAATCCCAGTAGTCTAGCAAGCTGCTATGAATAATTCTATAAAGTCTAAGTGGAAGAGTTCAGATATTTTCCCCCCTCTCTTTTAGATTACTGCAGTTATATGAGGCAAAAAGTCAAAACACCTCAACATTAAGGAAAATGAAGACTGAAGTAGTAATGGATAGCCTGAAAACAATTGACCTAAACCCACAAACTGACTACAGTAATGTGCTTTTAAATACGTGTTCTCTGCCAAAGAAGTTGCTAGGTGCCACCAATCATCTGCGAAGTTAACAACACGTTGTCTTCACAGCAGTAGAACTTATGCAAATATTTGACTTTGCCGTTAGTAATTTAATATAATTAAACAGGTGTGTGTATCTTTGTAGACCATTCCTTAATAATGGAATGGTCTTATTTGTGGTATCTGGATTTGAAGTATCTTGTGTTACATGCCATTTTGGCTTTGTTTTTTAAATTTTTCGCATATAGCTAAAACTTGGTGCCTAGCAAATAGGACTGGGAAGGTGAAGAGGCATGCTTGGAAATTGCTGCTTCCCTGGGAATCTGGTTGTTCCATGGAATTGCATTGGTAATATATTGTTGTTCCTGCTTTCCATACACAGTATCGCTACCCTTGATAATTTTCATGTTGTGCTCTTGAAATAAAACTTGTAACACAGATGGTGACCCTAGAAGGTCTTACAGACTTTGCAGGTATGTGAAAAGAAGGTGTTAATGTTTTAGAGAGAGGAATTTTACCCTCTCCCAAAGTATTGCTTCATCTGTAATTAGCAGAGGCAAGATCATCCAAATACAGCAATCAGTGAGCTCACTGAGATAGTCTAGCAATGAGGGATCCTACTGGGATCAATTAACATGATACAGATATTCAAGGAAAAGAAGACTTTTTCCTTTTCTTTTTTTTCTCCTTCCTATGATTTGCCAGATTTGTCTTTTAAATACAGACTCTTGAAAGCAAGAAAGAGGGTTTTTTTAATATTTCCAGAGCAATAGAAGTCATCAAAATGATGTTCAGTTATGCTGACAACCTGTTTGTTTCTTTCACAGTCTAGACAAAGTGACATGTACAGCTGGGTACCACTGGGAGGGATTGTTGGCTGGTGGTCCAACTTTTCTGCTATTTTACAGTAGAATTACTCTCCTGTTGAAACTTAGGCTCTGATTCTTAATCTCAGTACATTGTTATGTATTTATGGAGTTTCTGTACTATTTAATCCTATTGTGGACCGTCCTTAGAACTGAATAGAAGTGAGTAAGGTATCTTTTTTTCACTGGTATTCTATATTGTAATACTGTATTACAACATATATGTGACTTTTTACTGGTGGTCACGGGAGACTAACTTTCAGCTTTTTAACATTTGTGCCATAAACAGTGGGAAATAACATCAAGATTGTCAACAATAATACATTAACACGTTAAGTGTTCTGTATTCTTTTCTCCATCCAATTGAAGTCATGCACATGGCATTTCTCAAATGACCCAGATGAAGCATGTAAGTGAGCTAGCGTGTGAGCCCATACATTTAGTTCCCTAGCATGCATCAGCAGGGGTGATTACTCTAAATGTACTGAGAATGGACTGGACTGCTTTTTAACGTGCAAGTTGAGAGTGCTCATTAAGGGAGAAAGGAGGACCTTCCAGCACCTAGTACCAGGCTTAAAATCATTCCGGCTCTGCTAGAAAATGACATTTTCTTTTCCACATAAAATCAGTTTAGTTCTTGTCAGAAGTGACAGGATGCTACCTGTTCATTCAGGAAAATGTACTACTTTTAGGAAGGTTTAATCTGTGTTATTCTGATCAAAGTTGAGCATTTCTAGCTTAGTGAGAGCTGATTGCCAAAGCTCTGTAGGAAAGGGAGTTTCTAGTGTGTCTGGCAAAGCACTCATCATGTGTTCCTCATTGCCTCTAAACAACAGAGATAAAACAGGTGTTGAAACTTGGTTATTGGGCACTGCAAGGAGTAAAATGCAGTGAAAATGAACTGCAGTATTCTTTTTTTTTTTTTTTCATTTTTATAGAATAATTCCAGACATCAGAGAGAGACTTTCTATAACCTAGAAATGAGGAATAGTCCTTTTCCTGTTCTCTGGGCCCCAGGCATTCCACGTTTCTGAAGCTGGAACATGTACAACAAGAACGTATGAAATCTTTAAGAATTTTTTTTAATACTCAGATAACTGGTGAACTTCTCAGAAAGAGGAGATTATAGATATATTTGGTATATAATCAGTTCAGAGCTATCAAATAAAACCAAAAGTGACCCTCATTTTCCTTCCCCGCTCTCCCAGACCACCTGTGAAGTGCCAAACTTGTCTGTCTCACTTCTCATAGAAATGGATATTTAGATAATGATAGCAAAGCTATTTAAAATGCAGAGCTCCTCATTCCTTTATTTATTTCATGTTTTGTTCAATCCATTTTCCATTGTAATGCTTATGGACTAAGCTTTCCACCCCCCACTCCAATTTTGCTTATGCTTTTCACTTGCTTTGATAAAAATATTTTTTACCTCCTTCCTTCCTTTCTTTTTCATTTTTTTTTCCTAAAGACAGATGGTGGCAACACCATCTAAATAAAAACCAAAACAGCTGGTAAGGTGCAAGGCGAGACTAGACCAGCAGTGCATGTCTGTTTCCTGTGTTGCAAAATCTCCTGTCATTTTTCAGAGTACACAAACTAAGCACACAATTCTCTTCCCACTAACTGTAACAGTAAAAAAAAAAAAAAAATCACAAATAAACTAAATTTATGGCATACTATAAATTCAGTACCTTTCCTTCCTGGCTTGCATATTTAAATCCAGACTTGACATAAGAAAAATTTATGGCAGTCCAATAACTATAAAATACTAAGAGGAAATAAAATCAATGTTGGCCCAAATCTTAGAATGCAAACCACACACACTATAAAATATGGTAGAGTACTGCTTACTCAGTAGATTCAGCTCTAGGAATCAAACAGAATGGAGAACGACTATAAAAATGTGCAGGAAATTTTAAATCTGTCTAATAGGTGCCTGCAAATTGTTGTTTTTGTGAGGTCAAGGTATCTTCTATTCCCTTCAGGTGAAAAGAATTATCACTGTTGATATATATCCAAATTGGCCAGATGAAAAGTGGGGTTTTTTTGTTGTTTTTTTTTTCCTTTTTTGCAGTGCTCTTAGTGACAAGTCTCCAGGCTGCTAAGTGCACCCATATGAATTGCAGTGTTTCAGGAATCAAGCGAAAGGCTTTGGGAAAAACCAAGCTGTCTACTGATCACAGCGTCTCAGTAACTGAGGGAGAGGATGAGTTACGGAAAGCTGTCGGAGCGTTATTAAGTTGAACGCTCTCTGCAGAACTTTCCCCTGTTGTTGATCCAGTAAATGTAATGAACGAATGTCTTTCTCACCCTGTTTGTGACCAGCTCCAGGTATGCAACAATAACTTTTTAGTTGCCTATTTGGTCACTTAAATCAGATTTTTGCTCTCTCTGTTTGCCGTCTGCATCCTCTATTTGCTCATTGTTTCGAGGCTTTCAGGACTATCCTGCTGTCTTCTTAAACTTCAGAAATTCAAAATCTTCATGCCATGCAACAGAAAATATAGCAAAGGCTATATGCTAACTAGAGGTGCTTACTTCCTGCAAGATTTACATGTTTATGCAATGATGCACGTTAGAGACCAGAAATGCCATAATAATTTAGACTTATTTTTCCATGATCGACATTACAGTGTAATTGAGCCCAGGTAAGGATTCTTAAGCAAAAAATATATTTTTACAATGGAAATTAATTATTATTTTTAGTGGTGTGTGCCTGTTTTGAGACACATTAGGAAACTTTATCTAAATAAGAAGATACACTCCTGTCTCAGAATATGCATAACAGAGATGTAAAAGGCCTGAATTGAAGTCTCTAGACACAATTAGAAATCAAAACAATTGCTATGATACACTGAAACCTAGACAAGTAACCTAACGGAGGAGCATTCCCTACCCTTTTAATTGCTGCTTATCCTGTCTCAGTAAGTGAGATAATTGATGTTTTACTCTCAAAATTGATCTCATTGTTTCAAGCAGTTAGCAGACTGGAATGGCTTTTAGATGATAACACTGAAAATCGATTCATCTCATAAACTGATTCAGGCTTGAAAATTTGCTAAACCTGAAGACTACCTAGCTTAAAAATAATGAGTTTGTTTGGGTCTGGAGTCCACTGGACTAGATGGTGATTAATCTGGTTTAACCACACAGACCATTGTGACTGTGTTCCTGCTCTTTTGCGTTCTCCACTTCTCATTTCCCCACAAGGGCTGCATACATCAGAGCTTTGAGGAGCTCCAAATTATTTCTGCATAATATTTTGTTTATTCTTGTTTAAGTGAAATTAATTGTTTAGTATTGTAGCAGACTGACTAAAAAGGGTGTGGTTTTCAATTTGAACAGCTTGACCCGATACTTCTTTGTTACTAGGCATCCACTTGCAGTTGTGGAACTTAGCTCAGGGCTTTGGTTTTACTTTGGAAGGTACGTGCAAATAGCATTTCTGCAGGTAAAGGGAGGAAAAAAAGAAATAATCTGCAGGCCACGATAACTTCGAGTAATTTTGCCTATTCATCTCATGGCAAAAATTAATAAAGTAAGTTCTTCAAAATCTGTTCGGGTGTAAAAGAAGTACAGAATTGTTACAAACATTGGCAACAAAGTGAATTAAAAATAGTGAGTTAAATGAGATCTTGCTTGAGGCTACAGCTATCCTGTATTGAATACATAGGCTGTACCACCGCACTGAGCGCGTTACGTGCATGCAAATGAGGATGACGTATCTTTTGAATTGTGCATGCTAATTATTATATTAATCATAGATATCATTACGTGATGTTGAAATTAGTTATTAATATTGTCCATTTATAATGTGCTGCAATGAAAACATAGATACTCATATAGGTAGGAGAAATGCTTACTTTTCTCTCCCACTTCCGTATCCCTTTATATAGAGCTATAGGATAGATAGACATAGAAAACCTGGAGTGGGAACTCTGCCCTTGGCGGCTTTCAATCTGGGTTAAGATGTGGCAGAAGAGTGAAGACAGGAATAGCTACATGAAGAAGAGGTTACATTTATTGTAAAAAAAATTAGATATTTTAATATAAGATAATAAAATACAGTATTTAGATCTTTCCTGTATATATAGTAGAGATTTCTGTCTGTCTTGTAAAGTGTTGACCTGAAATCCTGTGAGTTTAGTTCACCTTAGGGTATCTCATCACAAAGGTTTTTAGAGATGTTGGGAGCAGCACTTCCATGCATAAGGGTCCTATGCAATGCGTTATTAAAGTTGTTTCAAAAGGTAAAGGTGCAATAGATACAATTTCAAGCTTGTTATCATGGAGGTCATTGAGAAACATGACATTCAGTTTGCAAAATGAGCATGGGTGTGCGTGCACGTGCGCGCACATACACAAGTTTAAATGTTTCCTTCTACTTTTCTATTTTTAGGACAATAAGGCCGTTACTGTGGTCTCATTCAAAGGTGAAAGAAAATGTTTAACTTTGCAGCTGCACCTGATTTTTGCCAATCATTGTTCATTTTCTTAACAGAAAAGCAAAGAACATTTTAAATGAGACTTACTTGTTCGGGGTAACCTTAGCACTTCTGAGGGAGAAGAATATACTTGCTTTTTTATGACAATCTCTAAATGTCTTTCATTATTAAGTGACAAGGTTTCTTTAGGAAAGCTTTAGAAATTCTTGGGAGAAATGTTTCATTGCAGCAAGCTGTAGCACTACCACTAAAAATATATTGCTAATTAAAGTTTATTGACATTCTTTGTAATGCTTTCTTAGAACAAGTAGAAGCACTGAGTAGGTATTGAATGCGAGCCGCTGTGTCTTTTATGGTTAGTTGAGCTGTTTAGGAGAGGAGATTAAGGTACTATGCTTATGCTCTTCCTTTCCCTCTGTAGCTATTGCATTTGAGTATTATGCAGAATAGAGCACTTCTCTGTCAGGATAGCAATGCTGCAAAGTCTCCAAGAAGCTTTTGGTTTGTACCTCACTTTTTCACTTGCTCGCCATGGACAAATTGACAGGTAAATTGAATAGTTCCAAGGCCTGAAAGGTATATCTTCCCATGACGGAGAAGAATTTTAACTATTCTGAAAATAGTTCCTTCAATGGACGGTTCCCAAATTGAACATTTCCTGTTTTATCTGCAGATGAATAAAAAAAGTTTTCCAGATAAATATACTGATGATTTTTTTATTATGTTGATATTGTAAAATGATATTTTAATATGTTTTGGATCATTTAATATAAATTCAGCTATATATATTAAAAAAATATGTATACACACACACTCTTTCCCTTTGTAACACTCTAGAGAGTAATTTTTTCATTAGAAAAGGAATAACTGAGGAATGGAACAATTCTAAGTTTGGATATCCATCAGTTCCTTGGCTTCTTGCTGACTTGGCAATACCTCGTTTCTCAGACCAGTTCATTCTATAATGGCCTCTTCAGCCAATAACTTGGACCTGCCAGATAAAAGCTGTGGTTAGGGTTTGTTTTTGTTTTTTTTTTTTTTTGTAATTTGTCAACCATCAGTGACTGAATGAACTTGACTTATTTTTACCAGCACACAGCACAGCAGGTAGCCTTCTGTGTGTTTAGTGGCAACACCCCGGCGATGTCTCTGGCAGTCATTTGTAACATAAGTAGCTGTGGTAGTTGGGTGAAAACCCGTGCCTGTCCCCAGTGATACCCTTAGTGTCAGTCTTGTCTTCTCTCCTCTTCTTTGGAGTGTCTTTCTGAGGTGTTATCTGCAGTTAGTATAGATGGCACCTTAAAAGACTAGTAGAAATTTTCTGTTCAAAATAGAAGAAACCATTGTTAATTAAATTGAATTTTTACTTAAGCCCTGTCTGAATGTTGTTATATGTTCTTGGTGCATGGTGCTTAGTCATTGTCTCTGACAATTATAAAAAAAATGCACTATGCAGCATATCAGACTTTTTGCCTGCTTTATCATTATGTAATGCAGACCCTTAGAATTTATTTCAAAAGCTGGTAACAGGACCTGATACTCAGATATTAATTAACAGATCAGATTCCTTCATTCTATATTTACACTAGCTTTGGAGTTTATCATTTAATTGGTATTCATGCCATTATCTACTTTTTTTTTTTTTTTTTTTTTTTTTTTCTGGATAGAGACTTTAAGGAAAGAGACTTAAGATCCATTTTCCAACAGTTACAAGATTTTACAACAGTAAATTCTTGTAATAACAATATGTTTATGAATGAAAAAATATTTATGCTGCATTAAACAGTGTAATACATGTAATACGCCAGGCTTGGTCTGGTAGTGTTTGCATTCTAAGATAACATACTTGTAATTCTATTCTGGTTGTTGCTTTAACATCACAGTGTGGTTAATTACATTTTTCATGGGGTCCATTTATTCTTTTTAGTACAGTGCCTTTGCCTTCTGATTCTTCCTTATAATACTTACTGTGTTATGCAGAGAAATTAAATTAAGTGCACTATGGCTGGTCTGTTATGTATAGAAGGAGTTTGTATTTGAATACTAAGTATGGATAAAGTTTCCCATGGGATTGTTCCATGCAGAACATGCATGCAGAATTTTATTTTGGGGCATTACTGCACAAGTGTTTTTCTAAAATGGTACTTGCAACAAATATTTTTCCTAGAGATCTTTTTCCTAGTTTATATTAAAGTATACTGCAATGTAATTTCCAATATAAATGCACCAGTGCCTTAATGTTCAAGGGTTAGACACAAAACAAACATAAATCAGGTTTTTGTCTTCATGGTACTTTTCAAAAGGGTATCCTAGAGACCCACAGTTACTGCGATTTTTATGAAAAACCAGGGAACTACTTATGCAATAGGATACGATGGGGGAACTCAGGAAAAGCTGTGGTGCTGGCTGGTGTTAGGCCACCTCGCAGGCCTTTTACTTTAAGGAGTGTGGGAAAATGAAGAGCTTCAAGCTTCCTTGAATACTCTCAGGGAACCAAAGGCAAATTCCATGACATAGGCATCTTTCTTTGTAATCTGCAGCACGCTTCGGGTATGTAACTAATGCTATTGAAAACAAAACAAAACAAAGACAAAAAACCTACCACCCCACAGAAACAAAAAAAAAAACCAACCTCAAAGCCCCCAAAACCGTATTTGCTAGGTTCAGTGTTGGTCAGGCAGTATAGATAATCTCGCTGAAAAAAAAACTTGTCTTAGCCTGAAGCCAAGCAAAGATGAAAATTGGACTTTTGGTTTTGTCAGTTGATTGAAGGAGTCATTTTACACTACATTGTCATATTTCCCTAAAAACTGTTTTACTGTAACACTTTTTTTACATTCTATTTTATTTTTGTATATTTTCTACTTTTTTGTCTTTAAGATTATCCTGTTTGGAATATTTTGCTAATTTGACGGTAAGAAGAAAAGGAGAGGGAGAAATGCCTGTAAAACAATAGATTATTTTTTATGGAAGATGAGATGGTCTCCATTTGCATTTACAGCTTTACAAGGATTGTAGCACTAGGCTCATTTTTTTTTCCTTTTTTTTTTGGATGGAAATGCTTAATCTGAGCTCAATGGGCCATAGTAATTGCCTGTTTCTTCCAGTAGAAATAAACCCACTTGTATGTGACACTTGAAACCTTAACTCTGCTTGGTATTGCATACAGAATTGTAGACAGTTCTTCACCCAAATATATTTATGATAGCAGCACTAGTTGATATACGATACCAAGCCAAGGTCGTTTGAGAATAAATCAGTCCCTCTAGCTACTGCTATAGCACAATAACTGATGGTTGTAATAAAACCTCACGAAATTAAAATTCTGTGCATGCAAACATACATACTTAGCCAAGAGAAACCTGAAGCTCTCTGTTCTGGAAAGATTTGCATATGCATAGACATATATGCTCTTTACCCCTATGTATTAGTAACACAATGTATACAAAATTCTATAGGTTTTCAGAACATCATCTCATTAGACTCTTCAACATTTGGGGGCTTTCAGGAGTCATATGTAGAAAAAAATGTAAGCAGCTCATGGAAGAATAGGAGGATGCTCCCAGTTACTCCTTGAAGAAGAAATATTCTGGATTTTATGTTTGAAAGCCTCTTGATGATGATGTAAGTCGCTACCAAAGGCTCTGAAAAACTCACTTCCAGTTGAAATCATCCTATGAGTTTATGCAGTTATTGATAATTTTAATGAGTCTTCTGTGTGTGGGCACCTCGGGCTCCACTTTGTGACAACATGAGCTCTTGGGATGGACATTGTTTCTTCATTTGTGTTTTGGGTTTTCAAATGAACTACTGAGAATCCATTTTAAATTAATACACAACATTATTTATACATTTATGTACAAACCCATACTCTCTCTGCATATTAAGTAACTTGAAGCATCATTTCTTCTGAATTCTGTGGGGCAATGAGATAATGAAAACTAGTATGTAATAAAATGATGCAAGGGAAGTGACCGTTTCCACCTGAAATACATCAGATGGCAGTGTGTGGTCGATCTCCTTGTGTGGCACAGTATTTTTGTGTAACATGGCAAGGAAGAAACTCAAGCATTTAATTTTTGAGACGACTTTTACAGTCAGATGGATATCTAATGAGAGAAAACACTGATGGATTTTGCAAACAGTATGAGACAGTATGGACTGTCTTATAGTATCCAGTGAAATGCAATGCAGGTAATCACATTTGCATTGTATATTTAAGGTGGAAGGAGAACAAAAATGTTGGAAGGCCTTTTCTCAAAGTACTTTTAGAGTAGATATCTTAAGCTGCACAGAAAATTATGGATAAGTAATTCTGGTGTGACCGCTCACTGGAAGCAGAATGGCTTTGTATACACATTTTCAGATTTCAGGCTAATTCCATTTACCACAAGTGTTTGTTTATGGTAAAATACGTAGAATATAAAAGACTTCAGCTGTTCACTCGCTGTCTTTCAACCACTGGGACTGTGCTCTTTTTCAAATGACCCTCTCAGTCCTGAAAGTATTTTGAATTTGCAAATACAAAACAAATACTTGGGAATGTTGTATTGTAACAAACATGGGTTTTGTTTTACATTTTAAGCAGAGTCTTTCTGTAAATAACCCTGTCACCCTTATATTGTTCTCTTTGCCCTGTCACCTAAACCCTTTCTTTAAAATGACAGTTTGTAAACTTAGCATTAAAAAAAATATATCTCCAAGTGGCTGCTGGTATGCCTTATCAACTTGAGTGATACTGCTGCCTTCCAAGTCTGTCCATTGCATCCATAGGTGGGTCCTGTTTTCTATCTGTGTTTCAGTTTTTTCAGAGCTAGTGCTTGCATGTCCTTACAAAGAGGGTGTGACTGAAAACTACGTGTAAAAGATCTTAAGTCTCCCACCTGCTACTGTGATTTTTAGAAAACAAAACATATTTCCTGTACTATTCGTGTTCATGAACTCACAGAAAATGACACCAGAAGGTAGCTCAGTATTTCCAAAGGGTCTTTTTTTTTTTTTTTTTTGTTTAAGATGATGGAGCCTGACAGCATGTCTCTTACGAGACTGTTGTCTTATAAAAAAGACCTGTGGTCTTGAACTATTGTTCAAGTTCTTTAAAAAAATTTCCTTGATTAAATCCTGTAAAGAAAATCAATATTTTGGGCATTCTACCACTAAACTCTAGTATGTGAGCCCTTGACATAATGACACTTAACATATTGACCAGGTTCTTCATGCAGTCTTGAGCTAAAAGAATTAAATAGTTCATTGCATATGGTTCAATCCAGACACAAAACAAAGTAAATTTAGGGTTGAGAAGCACTGTATTTAAAATTGCAGGATGTGCACAAGGTTTGCTTCTAAGGTCTCTTGATCATTAATTAAATATGTTATGGCTTTCAGTTTCTCTCATTTATCTGTACAGGTTTACATATTGTAATTACATTATTTATGTTTTCCCTTAAGTGCTTAGTACTGTCAGGATGTTTCTCTTAAACTGGCACAGATAGCAAAAAAAGACAAAATGAGAGAGCAAAGTTGGCACTGGTTAGCTGCACGGAAAGCCACTTGTGCCCAAATGAGCCTTTCCCAGATGTATTTTAATAAACTTGAACTGATAAATAGAGAGACAGACAGATAGGTAGATGGCATCATGGTTTAAACTATGAGAAATATTTTTTCAGTAAGTGAAGTTTGGTTTATTTCTTTTTTTTTTTTTCCTTTTAAATCTTATTGTAATAATACGTTATCACTGAGCTTTGCTGCTTTTGTTCTGGACAGCTTCTCGTTTGAGGGGTGATGAGGGAGCTAGCCACATGGAAGTTCCCTCTCTGAGGGAAGCCATCACCGAGATGGATTTTGTTATTACAACTAAAATCCACAGTTTGGAATCAACCATTTTCTGAACTTTTAACAGAGGACATTACCGCTGTTGGTGTGTCCTGCATGTCGCCCTTTTTGTCTTCCACCATTTCTTTTAGTAATCAGACCACCATGGATGTGGTGGTAGATTGAGTCAAAATGTATTTTAAAATACAACTCTTACGTTCGTATGAAAACTGTTGGTTTTAAAATGAGTGGATGGGTTTGTTCTGTTTGTTTTGCTGGCAGATGCGGTGTGGCAGTTGGATGTTAAAACGCAGTCAAACTCTCCTGACTTGAATATCATTGTTATTCATTCTTTATCTCACTATTTTCTCCCACTGTTCCTAAATAGTTCTTTTCAATCTTAAATAACGTTTCCTGTCTTGGTGATGTTAGACATGTGTCAATTTTATGTTTAAAATGACAGTAGCAGATAGCCTTATGGATGACTAATTAAAACACGGTTAATTATCTGCTTAAATAGCCAATAACTATAACCCTTGCTCCACTCCAAAAATATTTGATACAGTTTTTCGTTTGTATTTTTACAAATTTTGCGTGTCTTCCGTTCTGAAATTCCCCTCTCTCCACCACCACCTTTGGTTTCCACACACCCAGTGGTACTGGAAGCGTGCATGTTTATGTTACTGGTGTCCGTGAACCCAGCCGTTCGGAGCCAGACCGCAGGTCTGCAAGTGCGAGGAACTGTCTTTACGCATGGCTGTGGAAGAGGGAGCAAAGCAAGCACCTCCAGAATTTTCTTCCAGCCTCCAGGAACTTTGTGTGTGGCAAAGGTGTCCAGGAACTTTGTGTGGCAAAGGTGCTGTCTGTGCATTTGATAATCTTTTATAAGCACCTACTTCTTTATTTACACATTGTATGAAGAATTATCTTTTTACTTAGTTTAGTTTGAACTGGCCATGTATTATTTTCATTTGTTGGTTGTATCTAGTTGGGTTTTTTTGGAAGAGAGAGGGAGCAGTCATTCCAGCTTTTCCATCTCCAAGTTATTTATGGTTACATAGACCCCTGCTTCCAGCTGTCTTTTTTCCAGGCTGAAATATGCTGGTCTTCCTACTTGTTCCTGTCTAGATATTTCCTTATTTTAAACCACCTTTGTCACCTTCCTGTCTGAAGACAGAATGCCGGTAAATCTTTTTTCCTGTTGATTTATATGCTGAACCTCTTATCTACATGGTTATATTTTTGGCTTTTTCTGAAGCTTTTAAAATTATTATTGTTAGTACTAATGAAATATTAATAGTAGTTAATACCTACAGAGATTACAGTTCTTCTATGTTCTGCAGGCAACTTATGCTGTCTAGTCGTCTGATGGGAGAAAACAGGTGAATTTGACAAGAGATGCAAAAGAAACTAATTCTAAAAAATTATACTGAATTAAATATAGTGCAATCACAATATTTGAGCATTCTGAAATGCATTGCATGTTCTATTATGTTCTCTTTTCTTTCCTTTGTGTTCCTCAATTAATCAGTGTTATTTGGTTTTTGTTTGTTTGGTTTGTTTTATTTTAAATGCTTGAAGAGTCCCCTGAGAAATGCTGGAATTAATGGTAGAGGTTGAACATTTCTAGAAAAATAGCTGGTACATCTAGAACCAAGTTACAGAGTATAAGACTGGCAGCCTTATCCAAAGAAGCTGACCAGTGAAATATTAATGACAAATCATTCTGGATGTTGTTCAGTTTGCTAAGTGGATCTCATGTGCTGTTAGTTTGGCAAATTACTATCTTGATTTCTTTGTGCACCCATTTATTTGCTGAAAAAAAGTAGTGATATCTGTCTTGTGTTATGACTGTTCAGGACAAAACTGAATAAGGTGGTAGTGGTGTTGTTATGTTTATAGAATATATCCTACAAAGAGTTGGTAACTTCAGATGATTATGATTTTAAATTTGTTTTAAAATGTAGAGGACTATTCACATTTCACATAAATCAGCTATTCACATTTCAAGTTTTTGGGTTTTTTTGTTTTTTTTTTTTCTGAAATTTGAAGTTAAAATCTCTGGTGGTGGAGGCTTACACAGAGAAAAACCTAAATAATAAGAGTTTAAAAAAATCCCAAACAAACAAAAAAAAACCCAACTCACTTCAGACTTGGACTAGATGATCATTGTAGGTCCCTTCCAGCTGCAATGTTCTATTCTATTTTGTGTTTTTTAACAATATGAATAGATGCATCTAGAGCAGATTCAAATCTAAAAATAGCTCTTGAGACTTATATAAGCACATTTATAATGGAGACTAATATAACCTTAAAGTAATTTATAGATAGCGTGAGGCATGAACTTTGAAAAATGGAATCATTAGTCTGCAAGAGATAGTCACTTCAGCTGTACTTAATTTTACTCTTTAGGAGAAGATTGTAAGTAGACTGTCCTGGATCTGGCTAGGACGGAGTTAATTTTCACCTGAGCTGGGAGAGGAGCTGGAACTGGAGGCACCTGTGGCTGGGGACACAGCTGGGACAGTTACCAATTAGCCCACAGCTGGGCCAGGTTACCCAAATTGGCCCCAGGGCTGTTCCACACCATGTGACCCCCTGCTCAGGGTATAAAGTGGGGATGGGGCTGAGGGGCAGCTTTTGCTGCTGGGGAGGGAGCTGGGCATCAGGATCCATGGTGAGCTGGTGTGCTGTGAGTGACCTGCTTCAGTATTTGCTGTTATTGGTTTTGTTTTCCATCTCTGTTTTATTTTCCTCTGTGGTTCTTTAAATTGTGGTTCCTGATTCTCCTCCCCATCCCAAGGAGGGGGTGGTGTGACCAGCTGTGTGGGTATTTTAGCTGCTGAGTGGGGCTAAACCATGATACAGACCTATGCTGAAATCCTTTATCTTTTGTTCCCTGCTAGAGAATTTTAAGAGGAAGGAACTTTGCTTTTCACATCAGAAGAGCATTTGTTGCTATTAAATTTGTATTTATATACAGGACTTGGTTGTAAAACTTCTGTTGTATATATATAGAAGGTTTAGCTTGTAACTTATTCATTAGGACTCATTTTTCTGTGTTAAAAACCGGGCTATTCTTTTTTTTAAGTCACCTACCTTTGCCTTAGAAGTTCCCCTTTTCATCATCACAACAGAGTAAAAATATCTCTTATAAATGAGTATTGGTTCATGTTTTAACTTTCTGTAAGTACAAAGTGGTGAAGAGTATACTCTGAATCTCTGAAAATCTCAGAAAACATTGCATCAGGTTTCTTTTTCATATTTTGTGAGTTGTATTTGCCCTGTACGTTAACTATGGAAATGGCAGTGATTACACTTTTATGCTAATGGTACTCAGTAATGATTCTAAAAATATCCTAAGCATACTTCATTTTCAAAACAAAACTCAACCAAACAAAAAAACCTCTCACCACAGGTTGGACAAATCAACATCTGAGTGCCTTCCTCAGCACCTGAGCAGAGCTTGTAAAGTTCTGTTCAAGAGTGCTGGTGGCAGGATTGAGTTAGAAACCAGGGAGCCAGAAAGCAAACTAGGGACGGGGTGTTTCAGTGCTGCTCTTCAGTCTCTTGAGCTCTTTCTGGAGGAGCCCCTTTCTTTTTGGCTTCACAAATTGTGCTGCCAATGACCCATTACTCGCATCAGCTGGCAGAGCTGTGAGATTTTGCTCAGCAACCAGCTCTCGAACTCTGTGTTTCTCATAAACCTAGCAGAACATAAAGACAGCAGTATGGGAAAAAAATATGTATTGGAATTAAATATTCTTCAGAGTTATTTTTACACCAGATCAGAACTGGAAGTTGTCATAGGAATAGTATTAGCACTTCTTGAAGCTTTATATCATTGTTTCGAAGGTGTGCTGTGAATGTATCGTGGAATCTTAGTGGGATATTCAGAACTGTAACGAGACCTGTGATAAAACAGAAAAAGGGGAGAGCTTTTCCCTGAACGGAACTGCCAATGAGAGCTTTACAATCTCAAAAATGCTGTTGTACTTCAGACTTGTCGTGGGTTCTGGTGTTAACTTGCTTTTGACCTTTGCAAATTTAGAATAATAAATTAAAGAAATAATACTCTTTTGCAGTAATGATTCTGTCTAAATCCCAGATAAAATACTGTGTTCAGACTAGAGGCTGTTTCCAATATTTATTTGTGTACAATACATAGATATAGCGGCTTTGTTGTGGCAAGAATGCTGTGCTTTCAAAGTTGTTGGTTTTTGTTTTCTTTTTTCCTCTTGTAGAGTTCAAAGCAACAGATGAGTTGTGAAAGAGAACAGCTAAGGGTAAGTGCCATGATATGCAAAATATTCTGTTCTTTAAAACATAAGCAGAACCTAGTTTGTGCTGCTGACAGATGGATTACTTTATTTAAGAGGAACATATTTAGCTCATTTGTTGCTTATTGGTAAATATTGTGCATATCTCAGTATAAAACAGTGGATACAGATTTTTATTCCATAATTTAGTGAGGTTTGGCAGTAAGTACTTTACGGGAGATCTCTCGACAGTCAGTGTGCTCTTGCTATGCGCCGTGTTAAGATTTAGTAGTGGTAAAGGGCATTACGTTTCTCAGACTTTCTTCACTACCAGGTTGTTTCAGATGAGATGAAACTATCCTTTGGATTTTTATAGTATGTGTGCTTTCAGAAAGAAATCAATGCTAAGAATGTGAGGGAAGTGGCAGAAAAGTCCAAGTACATTAGTGTATGTATTGGTGGTGTGCCATTTCTAAGCAAGATGGAGATGTTGAACCTGGGTTGCTGACCTAAATTTGGTTTTCCCGTTTCCTGTGTTACAGTGTCAGTGTTCTAAACAGGTTTTGGTCCCTGCTCCCTTTTTAAGTGCTACTATCTCTCTTTGTATGCTTTTTCATCACAAGTATTTCCTTGTTCAACTGATTGATTCTAGTATATGTTTGGAAAGGCATAAGAGTTTCTATTAAATGGAGGAAAAAAAAAAAAGGGAAGAGTTTGGATCATCCAGATGTTGATTAATGGACTTACGTTTATTGATGCCACATAATGGATATTTTCTTGAAGTCCCATATGCAGGTAGAGAGGGAGAGGCAGACCTGAATGAAGTGTAAGTTTCTATGCAAGCAAGAATATTAGTGGAAATAGAAAAAGCAGCTTTTTTTTTTTTTTTTTTTTTTTTTTGCAGTTTACTTTTGCCTGTATGACTTATAAGTATAAAGAATGTAGTCTTAAAATACGTTGTGTGTTGTTCTTAAACATTCATCCACTCATTAGATTAACTTCATCAGCGTATTTAGATGCTTTAGCTGGTCTTCACCATGTTTGCAATTTGCAATGGGATTGTTAGTAAACAAGTTGTGCAGGAATGATGCATCACGAGTTGTCCTTGATTCTTTCTTGCTGGTATGTGACTGCATTGCTATTGTACTGAAGCAGAAGTGACAAAGCTTGGTTTTATCAGTAATGATGTCTCAACAGAGCAGCTGTCAAAGTTAAAATATTGCAGTAGTCCCTGAAGGACAGTCTTTTTAAGAGGTGGCAGTGCCATGAGAACAAAGGAAGTTTTCATTTGGTTCTATTGTTTTTATTAGGTTTTCTTTGAATGAACAAAACCAATGTTTTGAAATTTAGTAAGAGGAGGCTCCCAGCTCTTTCTTCAAGTAAATATGTGTGATTTTTCTAAGCAGTGGGTGTAATGTGATGCAGTAAAACTTTCATGTGTCTTTCTATTCCAGTATTACACGTTTATGTCTAACAATGAGCTCAGTGCTTATGATGCCTTTGTGTCGTATTAAAATGTGACTTTTCACAACAGCTCAGGGAAGAGCCACATCTCTGCCCTGCTAGGACTGGGTACATCTCCTTCCACTACTGTGGTGCTGTCCCTGTTAATGAATTACAGTTATTAGTGTGAACTCTGTTCCTGAGGCTGGGATGCAATGAAAGCAGTACACCACCCCACAGGGTTCGAGCTTGTGGCTGTAGTGCAAGAAGTGAAGCCACCAAGAAGTCTCACAGGTACAGCGAGAGCTACAGTTACAGTGCCGAGCACAGTGGAGTCGTTCCTTTTCCCTGCCTGGTCTTCAGGTGCCCAAACCTTTGCCGGTGCCCAGAATCTATTCTAGTTTATGACAGCTCATCTGCCGTGACGCAGGGTCACAGTGACGTGTCAGTACACTGTGTGGAGATGTTTTGGTCCTGGTTCAGTGCTGGCACCTTTTGACCCTCCATGGTCATGCTGATAACAGCCCACCGCTGCCAGGTTCTGCACCTTCAACGCTGTCAGGGTGTAATGGGGCTGTTCTGTTGCTTTTAGGTTGGCTCCCTAACTGAGCAGTGCTCAGAAATGTTTATTCGGCTGAGTTAGATTTTTCAGGCCTGCAAGATTTTCTTTTGGGGTTTGTGACCTACAGTGGAGACTTGGGTCTCTTCACAACCAACTATAGTTTCATCCTGACGGAAAGAAATGAAATATAACAAGAAGAGGATTAAAACAGCAGAATGCCAACATCCATTTCTGTTTGTTAAACTGAGTTAAAACTAGATTATCCTTAGATTATCTAATAATGGAATAGAAAAGACATATCTTCCACCTTCCGTGCCAAGCCTAAGATGACAACGTGTCTGCCAGTGTCCTTTTTTAATTCCCTAGTCATTACTTAGGCTACAAGTCCTAAAGAAGTTCCAAAAGACAGACATGTTAAGAAAGGCTCTTTTAAAGCATAATAGTGGCAATAAATCATTAGATATTGTGTGACTATAGAAAGAAATATCCAAGTCTTACTATAATCATTTATTCAGACATTTCTCACCTCTTATCTTTTTTCATTGGCTTTTAAATTCTAAATGCAAAGCAGATATTCACTGTTGTGGAATGAAGCATTTACAGTAATGCAACTTTTATTCGTATTGGAGCCTCTAGCTATTCTAGATTATATTTACAATGAAAAGTCTAATAATTTAGGAATTATATATATATATTAATACTTCTGTGCTCGAGATTTGGAAAGGACAGTGCCTATGTGTTGTTAACTTATTCACCTTGCCAATCTGGTACAATTCCCAGTGAGACAGTAGTGTTTATACCTGAGAATTCATACTGAAAGCGATGGGAATTTTATCTCTACAACTGCTGGTTGGGTTTTTTTTTTTTTTTCCATTTGGATATATAATACAAGCTGGCTTTGGTATATTTCCATCTGATTTTTAAAAAAGTTCCAAAGCATTAATGACATCTAAGTTTTCCTTTCTCTTGGAAATGATTTTCATTACCATGTGTTGCCTTGTAATTTCTTTTTGCTTTCTAATCTAACTTCATTTAAATCAAGCTGTATTAGAAAACTAATGTGCCTTTAAAGGGAAATTGACTCATCAGCATCGCTCTCTGCTCTTTGTCAGTATTTCCTTTAACAAAAACAATGATAATCTTTAGTCCTTCTCATTCTGTTTTGTGTTTTTCAATCCTGATTTATAAATCCCTTCTTGGACAGATGCACCCTGTCTCTGACTCCTTCCTACCGCCACGTGCTGTTTGATGAGTTGCGGTGTGGAGCTTAACGTAATTGTCATTCTGATGCATGATAACTGACCTGTAAAAACACGGAACTCACAGCTTGCTCATAATCATTTTAAAACCCTTTTCTTCATGTATTTGGGTCTGAAAAATACTTTGAAACATGAATTGTAAAGGTCATTGAAGGCTGTGAAGAAAATGAGGAGACCAGCCCTAGGTAGAAATAAGCTGTAGTACATAAAGCTATAAAAAAGTGTAGCAACAGCCTCAGAAGTCTGTCCACTGCTTTGCCTGAACATTGTTCACTGCTTTGACTTGATTTTTTTTTAAACTATAGCCTAAGGTCATTATTTAAACTTATAGGCTAACTTGAACCTTTCTAAGCATTACTCAACCTTCCTTTCAACTAAGAAATTATTGCTTTGCATTATCAACTCCTCGTAATTGTATGAAGTGAACTTCAGCATCTGTATTGACGTGCCCGAGTCTCGCTGCCTAAGCCAGTGCTTGTGGTCCTCATGCAGCAATGCTTGCTGAGCTCTCAGAGGTGGGCACAGAGCAATTTTCAACTCTAACGTTAGGAGGGTTTATAAATGTTGCTGTGAATGCCAATGAGGCCTAATGATAAACATTGTGATTAACTTCCTTGGTCGGAAATTTTAAGTGACCTAGTTGTTACTCTAATTAACAGCTGCTTTCACATGCACTTATTATTAAGATGCATTATATGCAGCCGGCGTTCCTCCTCTGCTCTGAAATATGGGAAGGGCAGGGTCTTTCTGTCATGTTGTATTTAATATCAACTTATATTTTTTATAGTACTCTAATTTTCAAGGAGATAAAAGGAAGTTTTGCATTTAATCTTATTCTATTTGTCTTGTCTTTAATACACTAAATGAAATAAGGTGTGACAAAAATGCATTAAAGTTATGCCAGGTAGAGAGAAAACAAAAGTAAATGCATTTATGTCCAGCATAATTTTTAAGCAACCATAATCTTGCAATATTTAGTTTTCTTTGTGTTTTGTTCAGTGCATTAATTCCTCAGGTTGTAAGGTGCTTAACTGTGTAGATAGGGTTTTTTGAAAGATTTTCAAGAAAATTTTTGAAGCTCATCATTGCATTGTTAGCTTTCTCCAGTGATCTAAGAATAGTCTGGTGATCATTTTTGTGTACAATGGTCCTCCGGTGCACTCAGGAGGTAAATTTTGATTCAGTGGCAGATGCTAATTTTTAATCTCTCTGAGCTGAGGGGAAGGAAAAAAAAAACCTGGAGGGAGGAAGAAAATGAGAGTGGAAGTGATTTGTGAAGTAGATGTTATTTTTAAGCATTTATTTGAAATAATTTACTGTGGTGATAGCATAGCAGAACTTAATGTGGTGGCTGGCCAAAGGACTTACACTTTCAATCTCTTCCCTTGGATCGGGGCAAGGAAAAGACATTTAAGCTTGTTTCATGAGTTAGTGATGTCTTGTTACCAGAAAGCAGCACAATAATTTGTTGTGTTTCTGCAAAACTGGGCAGCTAGTTCTGACCATTAATAAAAATTTCACTGCTCTTCTGAAAATGCCTTGATGTGCATTTGCAAACAATGTGTGTCGATTTTGCCTGGAAGAGTCATCTGGAGCTTGCTGGTGTTATACATCCCTCTTTTAAAGGAAAAAGCGTTAAAAGGAGAAAAGCTAAGATATACTCGTAGAGTTGGATCCATCTGATGTGTGTTTACTACTCATCCTTTTCTTAGGAATTCATTTAGGTGGTGCAGCATTTGATATGCTAGACAAGTGGCTGAAAATGCTCTTAAGCTTCTGTAGTTATTCCCGCAGTGGATGATGTGTGTCGTCATCCATGTAGGTGTATGGTGAACAAACATGTAGGAGAGATTAATAAGAAGGCATCATATTTGTGGTTCCTGGCTGTATTACACATTGCAATGGAATGAAATTATGGTAATCTCACTTGCCACCTTACAAACAACATTCCCAGTGGTTTCATAAAAAGAAATTTACAGCATAGTTTGGAAAAAAAAATATTGGAACTAAGATCTAAAGAAGGATGAAAGGATTGTAAATAGTCGACCAGACTTTTGGGGAGGGGAGTTAACTGTAGGGATGTGATTTCATTTAAATTTTCACCTAGCTTGAAATTAATGTGTGCCAAAAAAAAAAAAAAAGACAATCACAGAAATGTGGTAAAATTTATTTCAGTCTTGCTGGCAGTTCTGGTATACTTCAGGAGCCTACCTAAGCATGGTAACTTTTTTAAGATAACACTGGCCTCCAATTTGTTGTTTAATAACTATGGTGATTATTTTTAGAAGTAACAATGGCTAGGTAAGGAAAATTGTTGTGGTTCATGTTTAAAGTTGCATAGTCTGTTGCAGTGAGGATGCTGTTACCCTCTTGAAATGCTGGCTGCCAATAGTATGCTCCTTTGATCAAGAGAAGAAAGAATATTTGCAACATTTCCCTTTGTTGAATATGGGTGGTGCCATTCACTTCAGGTTTCTTTAAATTCTTTCAGGAATAGTAAAGTAGCCTTTAGGTATTTTCTGTGTCTCTGCTGCAGGTGGAATGTCATTCTGAAAACCTTCCATTCCTCTCCTGATGTTGTTTTGGTATCTGTCTCTGAGAACGCTAGGCAGAGGATTTTAGAATCCTAGAATCATAGAATGGTTAGGGTTGGATAGGACGAGGGGTAATGGTTTCAGAATAGAGGGAGATAGATTTGGATAGATTGGATATTAGGAAAAAATTTTTAACAATGCCAGTTGTAGAACACTGGCAGAGGTTGCCCAGAGGGGTGGTGGATGCCTTCTGTAAAATCTGGCTAAACCTTACTTGTTTAAACAGGCCAGATTTACTTTTCTACTAAACCATTTAAATATGCTTTTTTTTTAATTAGCTGCTAAATTCTTTCAAAGCAACAAAGTTACAAAGAGTAATAAGTTAATTCTAACCAAAAATGTAGATGCATGCATCAATATTAGTATGTCTGTATATATGTACAAGCACAGATATCTATATTATATATATAATGTAGGTTAAGGAGCCGGTCCTACAGACTTGTAGTAGACACGAGACAGAGCATATATACCACACTTCATATAAAGAGTGACATCTTGGCTTCAGATAGGCTAGAATTTTAGAGAAAGTGTGTGTTTTTTCTTAGTCTCTTGAATTTTTCTTAAAGTAAGGGAACTCAGATAGTAATTCTGTTCTGCAGCAAAATCCAAGGTCCTGGGTTGGGGCAGTCACCAATATTGGTACAGAGTGGGGGACAGGTTGATTGAGAGACTGAAGAAATAGTAAGCAGATATTTTTGTATTTGTAGCACAATACCTAGAGGATCCATTTTATAAACTAGCAAGTTGAGAGAGGTAAAAATACTCTGCTGATTTGTAAAAATTTTTTTTCTGTTTTTCACCCTTGGGAAGAAACTGTGAGAAACTATGAGAAAGACTTCTACCATTTTTAGAGGACTTTGTGACTTAAATGATATGCATTACATATTTATATGAAAAACATGGGCTTTTATTTGTATCCGCAAATGTTTTCTGATGTTTTTTAACTTTATAATAAGTATGTGCTCCTTTTAGGATGGGGAAGCAAAACCTGTAAAGCTCACCTAAAATAACCCTCAATGTGATAAACATCACACATCCCCCACATTGTTTTGTGGGAGGTTTTTTTTATTGGGGTGTTTTTGGGGTGTGTTGGGTTTTGGGTTTTTTTTGGTGTTTTGGGTTTGTGGGGGGTTTTTTTGTTTGTTTGGGTTTTTTTTCCCTCCAGTTCATGCTTTCCTCTCCAGTAATTGTAGCTAGCAATACCGGAAAATTACTATATAGATCAGAAATTATTTTATGTAGGTGAAACCAGAGGTGACATGAAAGGGCCATAGTGTTCATGGATCAGTGAACAGCAGTCAGTTCAAAGGCTGATAAAAATCATTATAAATAAATGCTACTGAAATGCTCCTGTGATAAATTCTTCCTTGCGTTAGTCACATCTTCACTGCCTCCTAGCTGCTACGTTGTGCTCCTGCTGGCACTGAACAGTCTCCTTCAGCAGCGACACACTTGAAGGACTGGGGAGAGAAAAATAGAACTATGTGGAAATTTGGGGGAGAAAGGTGAATTGAAAACAAGTCTCTTTCCTTAGCCTCCATGAGGAGTAATTGTGGGGACTGAGAAACTTGCTGTAAAAAGTTGCTTCTCCACCAAAGCCAAAGGCTACTGATAACAGAGGCATCGGAAAACCTTAATAAAATCAGTCAATGGAGTTCTTTTTAGTCCCTTGTGAACAAGACCTCAGTAACCTACCATAATAGAACTGTGATGTAGACTGAGATGCGTTTAAGGTATAATAATTCATGGTTGAAAATGTAAAAGTAAAAAAAAATCTGGGAATCTTATTAACGGTTCTCCAATTATTTATTTCAAACGTTACGTCAGTGACATGAGTGCTGTAGTTATTCAAGTTCTCATAAAAAATGTTTGAGAATTTAAAAAAAAAATATTAATAAATTACACACAGAGAACAGCATTGTAAAAATTATAGCTCGAGTGATCACACACCACTCTCCTTTGTGTACTTATTCAGAAGAGCAAAGATAGATGGTGCTACAGTCAGGGGGGTTGAAGATCTCACCTGGATATAGCCACGTTGCCAGCTGGGAGGAAAAAGCTTCTTTGTTATTAATCATTCTCCCAGAGACTGTCTAGGAACCATCGGCTGGAATCATTGTACGTAAAACTGATCTGAAAACAGAATTCAATTTCTATTTTGTACACTATTCAGGTATTTCCCAGGATGTTATGATTCCTAATCTGAAGAATCATAGAACTGTAGAACAGCCCAGGTGGAAATGGACCTCGAAAGATCGTCTGGTCCAACCTTTAGAAAAGGTTGAAAGAAAACCACCTTTGTTTTCCAACATGTTTAATGAAACAGTATTTCCACATTTGATTCAGAATTACCCAAGATTTACTTTGAAAGCATTAAAAAATGATGATGTTATTAAAAATAAATAAGTTTATTAAGCATGCAGATGTAATCATACTACAATTAATAGGACAATATAATATGGAGAAAATGCTGTTGAAACAAACAGTTTTGACATTATTACAGTAACTAGCAAAAGCAGATTTATGTTCTTGCATGTTTTTCTAAACTAAATTCCACACAGACATCTTCCTACACTGTTTATTTTGCTCTCTTGCTGAAGGTGAAGCCTGGTATCGGTGCATTGCTCTGCACCTCCAGCAGTACGTTGTACGGAGCACTTGGTCGTCGTGTGGCTCGGCCGTTTCCCTGCTTAGGTTACTGCTGGGGGTAGGGGAGGGCGCATTTGTTCCTTTGCCAGATGGTGTCAAGGATGTGAACAGTATTGGAACTTGTAACATAGAGTCTTAAAAGATGTATCTTAGGCTAAGAAAATTTTAGCATATGTTGAATTAGGTGTTCGTGCTCTTGCACGTTCAAATATCCGTAATCATAGAAGACCTTAGCTCAGAGCATTTGACTGATGTGGAGACTCACTGTACAGAGAGCACCTGAGTTGAATGCTCAGAGGGAAACAAGGCAAAATATCTCCACTGAGTGGCTGTATGGGCTTGTATGCAATCTGATACTGCGGTCAGGAGTCTCTCTGCCGGTGAAGAATTGCATTAATGAGCTCCACTCATCTAGAACCTCCTTGTCTGGTGCACAGGTCACAATGGAAAACAAGCCTCGCTAGTTACCCCTTTGCTCTGTCTGTAGTGTGTACTCTGGATGCAGTAACTGAATAGAAGCAAGGCACACACTTCTGAATGTTCTTTGCAGTTTTGCCATCTTGGCACATTACGCTTCATATGTCAAAAAATCAAAGTATCTTTTGAAATGCTTTAATATTGTTTATTTGCAATGATCACTTTGCAAAGATCCTGTCGTTTAGCGAGGTCTTGCTCAGTGACACTGCAAGACACTGCAATGCCTTTGATGAGCGTTTTGCAATTTACTCTGTGTGTGGAGCCCAACTGAGATTAATGTAGTTCCAGAGAAAAATAATAGTGGTATTGTTACCTGAGGTTGTGGTCACAGAGACACTGCTCCTTTTTCTTCTGTGCATAGGTTTATTTGAAGACAAAAGCAGCAGATGTTTGCTATGCCACTTGCTGATGCTCTTTTAGTCCAACTCTAAGTATCAGCAACCTTTTGTCATGGGGAGTGCTTCAGAACTGTGGAGTGATCTCAGGCTGCATCAAAATGTTGCCGCTTTGTTAGAGATTTGTCTGTGATGAAAGAAGGAACTGTAAAGTGAAGAACTCCTTGTGACATTACTGGAGAATTTCCCTCCTGAGGAAAAAAAGTTCATCTTGGATTTCACACGTACTCAAAAGTGAATATTTCTAGTGTGTGCTAACAGAAGAACCTATGTTTTGATTTGAGAGTTAGATTATATTTCCAGAATTTTGCTTTTTTCAGAATAGGGTGCACTTTGTTCTTTTTTGATTCTGTGTTGGTAGATGTACATTTGCTGTTGGAAATAGTTAACTTTACATTTTGTTGCTGGGAAAGGAGTATCCAGCTGATGTGAACCATGAACCCCTTAGGAAAACAGAAAATACATAGATTTAGAGCATCTCGGAACAGAAATTAAATATTTAGTGCACAGGCTGGATCCCTCCTAATGGAGAGTGTCTGAGGTAAGCATGGCATGTCTAATGTACAGTCCATTTAGTAACAGTGAGAATGCACGGTCAGGGAATCCAGCTTCACTTTGCTGAAGGAATTTCTGACAGTAGCAGAAGGCAGTGGGCTGGACTGAAGTGTGCACAGGTTGGTTGGTTTATTGGCCTTTTGGTGACTGTGAGCGGGTACGGAATCAGAGGACTCACCTGTTTTGTAATGCTTGATACATGCAGCCAAAAGTATTCCAAATTTGACCTTTTGCAATGAGCTGCATACTCCCAAAATTGTTAAGACCAGGAGAAACAGTTGCTTCTACTATGGGGATGTTGGAAGGGATCTAGTGACCTAGTTGTTATCTGCTAGCCCTGTGGGGAAAGCGATGCAGAAGTCTTTTGTCTCGGTGTGTCCTTGGAGCAATATCGTGTACGTTTACCTGCAGTATGGATTTACAGAGGATTAACTCTACTGCTGGAAGTACAAGTACTTTGTTACAGGTAGTTGCAGCTTGCACTTAAATTTGTTTTAGAAATACCTTCAAAAACAGCTGTGTCTTGTTTAAAGAAATACTAAATGTAGAAATAAGTCTTTGTACTTCTGAGCATTCATTGTGAACAAGAAGAGACCGTGGGTAACTGCGTGTGGATCCGTTCACAGATACATTATGCTCTGAGATGACGGAAAGACATTCCCTCT
>WHYT01017317.1:322190-351625 GCA_009806455.1 Tetrax tetrax
TGAGCATGTTGAAAACATTGCCAGAGGAACACTTCAGCAGTATAGATTTTGTTGCATAGAATTACTGAGTAATCAAAATACTTAGTTCCTTTTAGTTAAGAAAAATCAAACATATTAGCTGAAAAGCAGCAAGTACCTTCAGAGTCAAAATGATCCTCATCTTGCTTTCCACTGAGACCTTGAATAAAACACATCACTTCATAGTCTGTGTCTGACTACCTGACCGCTAATGTTGAATAAATATTTCCTTTTTATTATTAACACAGAAAAATACAAAATTATTTAATAATAGTCTGCTGATATGAATATTAACTATATTGAAGGGTATCTGACTCAACAAATCTGAATGAAGGAGTATTACAACTTACCCATCTGCAATCTCTGTGGCTGAAATGAAGGGACTGATAGAGTGTTGAATGAGAACAATTACAGTTAGTTAAGGGAGAATGTAAGACAATTCTCAGTAGGTTATCTTTTTCATCTGTTGGTATTTACACATAACTTTGTTTAAAAATTATATATATAATAATTTATTTTGCATTGATAGAAGCTAAAAATCACAACGTGCAAAGCATAAAATGATTCTGCACAATCACCTTTTTTAATATGAGGAAGAGAAATTTAAGAGAAAGGTAACTTCAATTTAGAATGTTTGACAGCAACATTCAGTCTTGAAGGTTTGGGGTTTTTTTTGACCTGCTCCAGTATTTTGTAAAGCCACATTCTATTATTTACACAAGATAACAATATGAACACAAAAACAAAATCAGTATTATGCTCCATTATATCCAGGGTTGGACAATGTTGGCTTAAGCAAGCAAGGCAGTTTGTGTTTATGACAATAATATGCATCCCTTTAGACACAAACAGAACACACACAGACACACATACGTGACGATGTGTGATGAAATGGAGTTTAAGTAGGACATAAAAACATCCGTACTGTTATTAGTCCTTTCAGCGGAATTTGTGCATTTTGTGTAAAGCTACATGGTACGCTTGCTCTGTTCTTTTCTGAAGTTGCATTATATGCTCTACGGACTTTAATTTAACTGAGCCTGTTCCCCCCCCCCCACTTTAGCAAGAAGTTACATTTGTACAATTAACCTTATCTTCTTCTTGTCCCTCTTAATAGCAGTGGTTTCCATCACAGCTTTGAATGAACTGTGTGGATCTCTTTTTTTTTATCAGTCTGGGAATGCTTATGCAAGGAAGGAACTGAACAAAGACTGCATGAAAGGTGGCTGGCTGAGGAGGCTAGAGTTGTCCTGTTGTTCTGGTATGATTATCCCTTACTGGAAATCCTTTCCAAGGACTATTTCTGTGACAATCTGGGGAGTTTGTATGCTCCTACATCTACCATTGTAGAATCTTAGCTACTCTTTCAATAGTCTTTGAGTCAGAAGGATGAGTCCTGAAGACTTTTCTGGGCAGTTGAAAAAACTTGTTCATGTCTTGAGATTAAGTTCTTGACTGGTTGCTTTTGGATATTTATTCCAGTGAACTATTCCTGTTTGAGAAGCTCAACAAGACTGTGGTAGTCCCTAAGCCAAGATTTTGCTGATGTTTTCTTTCTTATATGTGAAAATACCTGTCTCAGAGTTTAATCGACAAAAGGAGATGTTTAGTAATGGATGTCTAGGTACTGTTCATATCTTCATTAGATCTTTATCTTCTTTTTCTATGTTTCCATATTGGTTTCCTGTTTCCCTTCTGCCTCTGGGATTGATATTCCTTCCTTGCCAGACAGATGAAACTCTGCTTAGATCCTTCTGTGAGCGTGGTACAGAAATACACCTGTTCTTACTGCAGTCAGAAAACTGAAGTTCAACATATCTGCAGAAGCGACTGCTTTCCATGTCTAGATAGGATACAGAATATATTCTTTCTCCTCTAGAATTTTAGTTGTGTTACGGGTCAGACCCAGCTAGCAGCCAAACTCCCACCCATCTGTTTGCTCACTTCTGGCCTCGGTAGGACAGTGAGGGAGGAGAAAACAGGAAGAACAGGAGTGGGAAAGCTTGTGGGTCAGCATAAAGACAGGGAGATCGCTTACTGATTACTGTCACAGACGAAGTAGACTTGTCTTGAAATTATTTGTTGCCAATTATAACTTCTGTCAATAAAATTTGTCAATTTAATTTCTGATTTGGGCAGTGGGAAACAAAACCAACAATCCCTCTTGTTACCACCAGAAGTTAAACTCCCTTCCTTAGGTGAGGCAATGGGTGGCATAGAGGGATTGTGGTAAGGACTTCATGGTTTCTCTCTGCAGCTCCTTCCTTCTCACTCTTGTCCTACATTCCAGTGTAGGTTTCTCCATGGACTGCAAATCCCCTTTTGGAGATGTGCTTGCTCCACCAAGGAGTGCCTATTCCTTCTCTGGCCTTGGTGGTTCCTCTGCTTTTTCTCTCTCTGTTTCCTCCTCCTCCTCTCTCTTTCCAACGTTTCTGCCTGCCCTTTCTGTTTTCACAGCTGCATCACCAAACTGGCTGATGGGCTTGGCTGTGGCCTGTGGTGAGTCCACTGCCGTGCTGTCTGGAACCAGCTGTGTCTGGCATGGGGCAGCCCCTGTCCTCCTCCCACAGAAACCACTCTTGCGGTCCCCTAACTACCCAAACTTTGCCGCCTACACTCAATACAGATTTTAAGTCACCTACACCTGTTTGGCTGAGTCTGATTATTGACATTTCAAGTTTTCTTCAGAGATTTTCTGTGTTTGTTTTTGTTGACTATCTTGGCCTCTAAATTTGATAAATAGTGTTTTGTAAATTTAATTTTTGTGGTGTATATATAATACAGTGAAGTACTTCTTTTATAGAGGAAAAGCTGATATATATTTGAATTTTACTTTTCAGTTAGCTTCTCAAATATAATTGCAGGAATTCAAGGAAGAATAAAATGTGACAACATATTTATGAATCACGAGATTTAACAGAGACCAAAGTAGATCTTATTATTGATGTGCTTACTGCTTCATTAAATTCCCTTTAAGGTTTGCAGCATGGATATGGATCATTTGCAATAATAATTATGCAGTGATCGATTAATTGTGTCTGACATTGTAGTTGTCACCTTGAAATGCAAAAAACATTCATTTTCAACTGCATGAACATTTTTCGCTAATGTTAGGCACCAGCATGCAATGGTTTATTGTGTAGAGGAGTGCATTTTGTAAAATTGGGAACTTAACATTAACCTTTATCTAAAAATGAAGTATCACTTGTCATTTTACAAAAATTAAAATTGCCTGATCAACAGTGTTTTGATATTAGAAAACATGATGTAATTTCAAAAAGATTCTTCAAATTAAAATATGTATTTTGGTAGATTTGTTTATGTGTATTACGCATATTAGTTTTTTCAATAGGTCTGTCTTTGAGGTACAGCTTAATGAGCATACTTGATAAAATTTCAGGCTTGAGTTACCTAATTTTTAAACTGATGTGTGTTCTTTGGAAAGCCTTTCTCACTGAGACTTTGATTCATGGCAGTATTAGTTAATTGGAAAACTGGTATAAAATGCTTTGACTTTAGTAAATTTTTGAGTTAAATACTGTACATTTCATCTTTTGAGTGGTGTCATTGTCATGACAATTTAGTCTTCCTTTTGTTAAGAATATTAGTAGTAATGAAGGAAACACTATCCTCTATTTTGTTTGTTTGGGCTTTCAGAATTTTAAACAAAATTAAATTTGAGTGAAATGGTTAGTTAGTAGCTGCAGTTAGTTACATGCACTTACGCTTTTCAAACTAACATAAAAACCAACAGCCAAAAGAAATGTCACACTTGTAGGTGCTGCACTTGGGGCTTTTGTAGAGCATCCATTGTTATGGAATAGGAAGTGAAGACCAGAGCTATGTTTGGTGAGATATAATTTGATTCAGAAGTGACTTTTCCAAAGCTAAAAGCTGAATTTAGATTATATCAGACCAAGTATTTGTCATTACTTTTATTCAAGATTTAAACCTTTACTCAAAGGTCTATTTTATTGAGGTTTTGTTTGTTTTGGTCAGTATTTTGAAAACATACATATGCTTCTTTTATCTAAAAGCAAATATTAAAATTGTTCATATTCTTTACATTAAATGTTCTGTGTAGATGACTTTTTTCTCCAACGGTGGGCATAGGTAAGTGTATACATTTGAAAATGGAACTGTTTAAGGTATTGGCTCTCATACATTCAATTTGAAGAGCAACTGCAATGGTAACAGTGCTAATGTTAAAGTGGCAATGCTAATTGTACTGTTAGTCTCAAAATTAGCAACCTATGTAGTTTTTACCACAGCATGAATACTGAGAAAAGCTTATAAAACTGTTTTAAAACTGTGACATAAGCAAAAAGTTGCAACATTTTTAAAAACAAGCGGTCTTTATCAGCACACAGGTAAAGTAACTTCAATACCTAACTTGAAAAAAAAAGACTTTTACTGATTGTGTTTTACGGTTTTCATCAGTTGTGCTGCTTTAGCTTGCAAGTTTCCAGAAAATATCTCAGGTCGATGATATTGAGTTCTGAAAGGATCCCAGATAAATTACACCATGTGGGAACATACCAAATACATCATATTCTTGTGAATGAAGTTCTGATGGTCATATATTTATTCTTTTCAATATTTGATTCTGATTTCAGCCTACATAGCTATGACAAACTCCTAATTTTCAATGCAAAGCTCAGTTATATTTTATTACATACCTCTCATGTTTGTTATCTAGTGGAAGTGCTGAGAAACACTTCTTTACTGAAAGTACTCAGGCACCGGAACAGGCTGCCAAAGGAACTGGTGGAGTCACCATCCCTGGAAGTGTTCAAATAACTTGTAGGTATGGCACTTCAGGACATGGTTTAGTAGGCACGGTGGTGTTAGGCTGCGGTTGGACTTGATGATCTTGGAGGTCTTTTCCAACCTTAAAGATTCTATGACAACTGGGTAACTTCTTTTTGTGAATTAACAGTCAGGAGGGCCATTACTGTTTTTCCAATTGTTCCTGCATATTCAGATTCTGGTTGTGATGTCTCATAAATACTACATCCCAGTAGCAACAGGGACAGTGTAGGAAGAAGGATAAAACAAGATGTGTCGCTGAAAGGGAAGGAGAATGAAGAAGACAGAAGTCAAGAGGCTGAGATGAAAGGAGTGTATTTAAGGTCACAACAGTCAATGCCCTTTTGAGTTAAATGGGAAGAAATCATGTCCTCCTGACATCAGTAAGGTTCCTACTCTTAAAGCAACTCAAAGAGTGAACTTAATTCTTTTTGTCTTCATGTATTTCAAACTATTTACTGCCACAGCATCTCAGGGCAGCATGAAACATGCAACAATAGGAGATGTGAGATCTTTGGGCATTTGTTTCTACCTAGAGTAATTTGTTAATGTTGCTAATAATAATGCCTTTACTTTGCTATGCTTTGGTTGACACAAGTACATGTCTAGTGCATCGCTCTGTCAAATACGAAAAATTAATTCCAACAGAGAGCATTGGTAAAAAATCTTTAGTTTTTTAGAGCAATTGTGGCTGAAAGGCAATTAAAAAATTGCTATAGAGAAGGGTCTAATTTACATTCATGGTGTGACTTTGCCTGCAATTTTTGGAATTGGGTGGTAAAGACTCAGAGTATTTTTGCTGCATTTTTCTTCTGCTGCAGACTGGTAATAATATATGGTAATCGGTCTTCAAAGCATAAGAACAGCTATGTTACTTCAGAAGTACTCAGCGACTTTGGGGTATGTGTACCAACTTGTCTGCCTAACACTTCATAGGGTGTGACGCCCACATCTCTCCATAATCTGCATTCATTAGCAAATCTCTTAATTTTTCTACCTATTTTTGCTGTTGTTAACACGTATTAAGATACTCTAGGCTTGTCTTCTGAAAATGCAAAAAAGGAAATAGAGATGGCAACTGTGTACTGATGTTCATCAAGAAGGGCAGAGCATTTTGGGTTATTCATAAAAATCTTCAGTACCTTATGCTATATACTAAGTGATTGGGTCCTGTTCTTACACTGTTATATGTTTATATTTGGGTATTTGTGTTGACTCATATTAGAGCTAAATATACCTGTAAAAGGAATCTCATGCAGCAGTGACATGACCACGCATTATCTAAAAGAGGTGTTATGTTGGAAAAGGCATCAATAAGCTTTAGTCTGGCAATGTGTTTGCTAAGTGCAGCAGCAACAACAGAATAATAATAATAATAGGATGTAAATTTTGATTTATATGCTGGATAATTCCTCCAAATACCTAGTAAGAGTGGAAGAGTTTACTCTCAAACAAAAGAAGAAACCTAATGTAACAGGAAGGCAAAATTACAAACACTATGGGAAAAAAATTGATGGAGACAAATGGAGAATGTGAAATTATGACATGTAAAGACTAGGAAGATAATTTAAAAATACATACAGACCTAGCTGGGGTAGCATAAAACATTTAATTCTACCACTTGCACACGTGTAAGGAATCTTGTGGTATGATATGGTGACATAGGTTATTGGTGCTTATAAAAGTTCCACATGCACTTCTGTTACTTATTCTCTATTAACTTGTGTGTTTAGCATTTGTTACTCTTTTATTTTAGGAGGTTATCATATGGTATTGATGGAAAACTACACTATACAACCTAAGATAACAATCCTGGTTTAAGTTAATATATGGATGTTCCCAGCCTGTGAACAAATTCTTAATTTGAATTGGTTTATAAAAAGCAATTATAAACAGACAAGTCAAATTTATCTCTTAGCTATAAAACACATGCAAGTGAGCCACATGGCTAATCGGAATCTTTCCCGCTGAAGAGCAAGCCTGTTCATGTCTTATTCAGTTGGACATGGAGAAACGGATATTTATTCACATTCTACAGCAGCATTGTACACACTGGAGATTTTTTTTTTTTATGACATTACTGATGTAATATGACTACTTCAGTCATCTTTTAGGTGAAGTGACTCCAATTTACATTAGAGGTATGTCTTGTCAGGGAACAAATTTAATAATGTTATGACAGTCAAATAAGCTAAATATCGCCAAGCTGTCTTGTTTCTGTTTTTCTAATATGCAGATTAGCTGGATAAATATTTTAGCTCACGTTCTTCTATAGAAAAGTCGGCATACACAGCTTCACATATGCTAGGTATGTATTTAACCAGTCCTTTCAGTCATGTTACGCTGACTCATTTCAATTGAGAAACACTATTTCCCACATCAAGACAGGTCTGTAGGATGATTATGGACTACACCATTGACTCTGCTATTGCTGGGTATTGAGTGGCTTGAATGGTATCTCAGAATAGATCATCAGAAGTAGTAGTAAGGAGAAAAGGATAGAGAAGAGTTAATAAATGATTCATGGCGAGATTATGTCATTCGTTCTTGATATTCATGGGTATGAGTTGTTTTGGGAATCTTGCTGTTGTACAGATTTTATACACATGAATAGTTCAGTTTATTTGGAACTGTTTCTTGTGAACACTATCATCACTCATCAGATGAGTTCCTCTTTGATGGAGTAATCTCTGAAGAGAAAAGTTTATTGGAATGTAGTTGGGACAACTATAGGAATGACAGCTATATTGCTGAGTAGTTCATTACTGGATTATGATTGTGTATTGGAAAAATTACTGGACCGTGTGAATAGCCAAGGACTGGTAATATAGGCTTGAGTGAACAGTGGAGTCATCAGGAAGTCTGAATACTAGAAAGATTATTGCAGGCTATTATAGTGGCTTCTAGAGAACTCAGGAACAGTGGCAAATACTGTCCATTTGCCACAAACTCTCTTGGCAAAAGCATTCTAAGTTATGGTAGTCATTTAAGTCTTTGAATCTATGATTGCATCTCACAAGCAGGTTTCCCTCATGTCTTCCTTAGACATGGAAGGAGAAAACCTAGAATATACAGAGTCTGCAGGGTTGTGGAACTGCATACTATCAGCGTTCTGATGAGAAGGAATCCAAAATCCCATCACACAAATATTGTTTCAAAAAGTGAGAGTCAAAGATCATAATCTTGTGCAATCCTGCAAGTGAGTCATGGGAGAACAAGAAAAAAAAAATCTTTCTTGACAAGTGGTAAAGAAAAGAATGAACTAACGCAAGGATCAATCCATTAAGTTTAAGATCAAAACAACAGAGAGTCTCTTTGTTTTACTCTGATAAAATCTACACAGAACCGTCACTTTATTAACAGCAATTGTAATAACCTTCTTGTAGTCGTCTTTGTAGTAACCCTTCTTGTAGTCATTTTCTTTTCAAATTTAAAGATTCTGCTAGGTAGTTATTTGCATCCTTTTTGGTTTCTCAGAGGTCTCCTCAGTGTTTGCAGTTCAACATGATGATTGTATTATTTTGGTATTCATATCCAGTTGCTTTGTCAGGATGCCAAACTTCCTGAGATGCTCAGGTCACAAATAGGGAAAAATAGGTTTGAATTCCTTACATCCTTGATGAATCTAAATGAAATGTGTTGTAATGTATTTAAAGATAGGAATTAAAGCATATAAAGCTTCTGTAATTTATTATGTATTTCAGAGAACTCTTACAAGTAATACAGAGCTGTTCCAAAATTCAAAATGCGAAGTGCTTAAAATGGATTATACTCAGCCGTGTGAATAAGGGAATTCTTTGTAATAATGCGTTGTTTTTCCCTTGGTTAGAACGCACTTTAGAATAACGATTTTTATGTTCAGTAATGCATCTAGATTCACTATGGTAATTCTTAAGTTACATGTAATACTCATTGAAAATAAATATTTTGTTAACAAGTGCCAGATTTCCAGGCTAATTAACACTTCAGGAATGAAAGTAGTGCCATTAACTCTACTCATAGAAATCTGAAGAGTGTTCCTCACTACTCATGTGGCATTTCCGCAGAGGAACTGATTAGATAGGCTTAACAGTTAAATGTTGGTTTTGAATGAGATTGCAGATGAGAAACAAACTTCTGTAAAGTCATTTCAGGGACCTACATGGTCCAAGTAGTCAGTGGTGTACGTATGGAGAGTCTCTGAATGCCAAGAGTATTTTTCAGTCCAATTAGCAAAATATCTGTTCTCTTTTCAGTGACAAGGAAGAATGAGATTATGAGATGTTTGAGTGTCAGCTTGCATTAAGCAGTTTATCTTTTGAGGAAAAGGTTTGTAACTAAAGCACCAGTGGTCTAACTCCAAAAGCACAATGCTTCCAAGTTTTAATATTTAATGCTTTTTTTTCAGCATTCACACTGCTTATTCGTTTGCTTTCAGCCAGTTAGTGTTGCGGTAAGTTTCTAAGAATGATTGAGGGAAAATGTAGGGGTGGGGGAAAGCAGCCACAAAAATTCAGGGCTTGAATTAGACTTTGCAGCAGAAAGTTGGCTTTCTAACTCCAAATCTAGTGCAAGGTAGCAGTATTTTTCACCTGCTGTCTCCTATGAGACAGGTGTACAAGCCATTTGACAATATAGAACATCCAGTGAAACTGTTTAATGATTAATTTGGAAAGTATAGTATCCAAAAAGGTTGTTAGGGCAAAAATATCAACACTAATGTAAGTAATACAAAGTGAAAGACTGCAGACTTTTAGACCATTCCTAGAGAATTGAACTAAGTTGTATGATCTATCCCTAAAACAAAAGAAAACAAAAAAGTCAGTTAAAAAGGTGTAGGGGAAGTCTTTCCTTTCATCTGGAGATTTGTCAATGGCATTATGCTTCTATCTTCCCAACCAGGGATGTACTGCACATTGAAGATAGAGGTTTCCAGAGAGAAAGTTACAGGAAGTTATCACATGAGGATAGATAGTCCTGTCTAGAGATCCACTGTGAGCTACTTTGAATGGCAACGGTTGCAGTTTAATAGCTGCACTATTAGAAGTATAAAATTGCAGAACTATTATGATGCAAAGTCATTTAGAAAAGGTCTTAAGGTCCACTTCCGAAAGGTAGGAAACTGCTGTTCCCTAAAATAATAGATGTCAATGCAGAATTTGTCTTTCCTCAAAGACTTGTAGCTTAAGCTTTTACCACAGGGGAGGATCATTTGGATTATTTCTCATAATCAAAGTATTGGATGTTTCTTCTCAGCTTGTTATGGGAAATATTTGTTACATATTGAAGAAAACTCTAGAAAGCTTTATTTGCATTGGTGTAAGCAATCAGCACTTAATACTTCACTAAGTGTTACCAACAAGTATTTTAAATTTTTGAATTGATTTTTCATGGTACATCGGTTCTCCCATGAGGACATGGTATACATTAAAAAAAGCATAATTTAGTAAGAATTAAATAGAATCGTAGAATCATAGGATGGTTATGATTGGAAGGGACTTTTAAAGCCCATCCAGTCCAACCCCCCTGCAAGGAGCAGGGACATCCCCAACCAAATCAGGTTGCTCAGAGCCTTATCCAACCAGGCCTTGAACGTTTCCAGGGATGGGGCATCCACCGCCTCTCTGGGCAACCTGTGCCAGTGTTCTACGACCTTCATTTCAAATAGTGTCTGCAAATTCAAATATCTACTGGTTTAGAATATTTTAAACTGGAGAGGAATGATTAGGGGAAAAAAAGCAGCACAAAATGAAACTTTACCTGAGAATTTAAGCTTTTTATTTAAGCTTTTTATTTGACTAAAACATGAAGTATCTGAAATGCTTATCACTAGTCATTCAAAAAGGTTAAAGTATTTGCAGGCTAAACTTGCATTATGCGAAGTAATTTATTAATTTACATGTATTTATATGTGATAACAGGCTATTGAGGCATATTTCTCTGATCTACAGTGCATAATAAGAATATATATTCCACAGTGCGTTTGGACTTCACAGTAATAGTCACATTTTGAAATATTGTGGCTAATCTAAAACTATACAGCTGAACAGACAAACAAAACCAGTTCCAAATATGAATAAATGATCTGCTGCTTAATATGTCAGTGTATTTGTCAGGTTGATAACATTAGGCTCAGCTGCATTCAATTCTAAACCCTGAAATATTTGAAGTTTGATATTGTGCCTCACTAAATTTAATACACGGACCTCAGTAATAGAGGAAATCACTTTAGCACTTGGCAGTTTGTTATGCCGTATAAAATTGACTGCCCTGCAAACACAATAGCGATAATAAAAATTGTGGTCAGTAGGGGGGTGTAATGCATTTTCTAGCTTCAGCAAAGGTCCAGATGAGGTTTATTGAGATTTTGCAGTTTGGGTGAAGATCAATAGAGCTTCGTTAATAATTTGTTGTAAGGGCATCCTTCAGGGATATGACATTTTACTTTAAAACTTGGGTAATTTTGCAAGCATGCCTAGTAATAACAATGTCAAGTCCCTGTGTTTCACAGGCTTGGATTTTTGCATTCAACTTGTGGGAGCCTTTGCCTTCACAGCAATTACATTTGAAATCATTCAATAGATGATGCAGTCTGGTAATGATAAGATTCCACATGTTCTTTAAGAGTTCTAATGCAACTCTTACAAATGTGTTTCGTATTCTTATTTAAGTTCTCCGTTTTATCTGTTGTTTTCTTCTCTAATGAAAGAACTTTCATTTAAATGTTGGTCTGTAATTTTGTAGTGGTATATAATTTTGATTAGTGATCTGGAACTACATTTTTATTTTCATGACTGTAGAATTAGAAGGTTTCATGAGAAACTTATCCTTATATCTTCCTATTGCCAGTAGCACCTTGCATAATAACCATTAGGTTGACTTAGACATCTGTATTTCTTTTGTATTTTTCATAAAATAAACTTTAATTCACTTCATGTGCTAAGCCAGCCTTCCTTTTCTGCCACCAAAATTTGATGGACATTACTGACTGTAAGGAAACAGAAATTTGTCAGCACTTTGGGGTTGGAACACAGGGACTAGGTACAGCAGAACAATTTATTTTCCATGAGCATGCACAAAGTAAGATTTATGACTTTTGCAGCTCAGATGACATTTCTTACATAGTTGCCGAGCTACAGCAAATTAAAGGGATCCATGAATAGTAAGGGGTGTGTTTTTGTAATGAGGGAGAAGAGACAGAAGCAATAAGAAGATAATTAAGGTAACAACTTGTGAAAAATTAAAGTGTTTCTGTCTTTCATTTTTGAATCTCTGAGCATAAACTTTGTAGTTGTTAATTTAATTGCTGATGTTCTCTGTATCCCTGAAGAATATTAAGGATTAATCATCTGGTTCATTCCAACAAGAGATAAGGCCTAAGTGAATTGAAATTTTACCAATTTAACCCTGTCTTCCTCCTAATATGACATGATTAACATTTTTCAATTAACAACACATAATTATTCTAAAGGCCTCATTGCACTTACTCCATTTTTTTCAGTTTTAGGTTGCCCTTTGCAGGTATTTCAAAACTGAATAAAAGCAAAGCTATATTTTTGTTCTATATTATCAGTCACCTATGTTCATCCAAATTACAGGAATTTAGATTTTTTAACTCTTTTATTTTTTACTAGTTTTTGTTCCTAATAGTCTCTCTGTGCGTATCCTGAAAATGGGTTCTGATTAGCTAAACATTTTCTTTAGTTCCTCTTTAAGGACAGACAAGTATTTCTTTTCCAACTTAACTGTGCTAATCTGAATAAATATTTCTAATTATTTGTGGTTCAATACCGATTCACCGAACTAGCAATTTCATTTAGCCCTACAATGCATAGCTGTTCATCTAAATATTAGTGTATTGTTTCATTTTAGAATGAAAGATAATGAAGTTATTTACATTTGTAAGAGGCTTTGGTTTAGAGCTACACTCAATAAAAAATGCAGGACCTTTTTAGTTTTCCTAGTATTTACTGAAGTGCTTTCCTAGTATCTTTCACTGGGCAAATAGTACATAGTTGCCTTTATGTCTGATGGATAATTAGGTAGCAGTTAATGGGAAAGCATCATTAATTTTTTGGAAATTGAGAGAAAACAAAATAAAACTAGATATAAGAAAACACACATGTGTTTCTGACACCTAGCAGGTAATTGAAGTTTGAACCTATTTTTCTGCATCGTAATTTTGTCTCACTGGTAAAAGAGGAATTTGGCCATTTGTCCAGATTATTCCACGAGACTGTGAAGAGGGCCACTCTGTGTTCACAGGCTGGTTTCATAGCCATTGTGATGTCAGCTTGTTGAGAGGGTTATTGTGCAGTAGACACACAATAACCGTGAATATTCCTAATGTCTACATAATTGTCAGGGTTCTGTCTTATGAAAACCTGGGAGGCCTAATCATATATTTTTCTTTATTTTTGTTTCTGGATAATGTTGAAAGACGTCAGAAGAAAGTTCAGTTAAAGTTGACAGTTACTTTGTATTTGTGTGGGGCGTACGAGCTTGAAGAATCTGCGTAGTGCTGAAGGTTTTCTGAAAAATGTGCAGTAGGTTATATTTTGGCAAATGGTAAAGCATGGTGTTCCAACTGAGTTATGACATCACTGTTAGTAAATTTTAAAATAGGAGAGAATTATGCCTACCTTTTCAGAAACTGAGATTTTCTTCCAGATTACTGGATATTTATAATTACATTGCTTTGAAAGGCAGTGCGATCACTTTTGTTATTGTAGTTTGAACCAACAGACTAATGCAGAATATTTTCTCATCATTTGGAGTCTTTCACACGTCCTGATCCTACAGATGTTTCTCCAGTCTTGACTACTTGAAAAATGTGATTAGTGAAACATGCACTAGTTTATTAGCATAATGAGGTATTTTGGATTGTTTGGTTGGTTGTTTTTTTTTTAATTTCTGCCTAGTGGCTATGGTCTGTCTTACACTGGGCATGGCATTTTGTGAAAGGCAAAAAGATTCCCTCAAAGTAGCATCATTTGAGAATGAATTGTATATTTATGTACTTGCTGTACAAAAAGAACCCTAAGTAAAATGGCTTGAATTATTAGAACATTAATATTTGTATTCCAAGATCCTCAACAGTGCAATTTTGAGGAGATAAAAGATTTTTTTTTTCCCCCCATGGGAAAGGGGTTTCTTGCATGTTTCTGAGGATCACCAAGTAAAGATTGATTGCTGAAATTAGGAGGTAGTACCAGATGAAACATAAATCACGGACTTAGTCCAGTTTGATAATTTCTGTGCAAACTAGGACCAGTGATTTTGAGCATGAACTTACCTGGACTTAATTTTAAGAAACTAAAGAATAGGAAAGAAACAAAGAAAAATGAAAGAATTGGTAAAAAATATTCTATGTCCCCCCACGATGAGTACATTTTAAGAGCAGACATTTCCAGTTGTCAGTATGTCACCAAGAACCAACCTAAAGTGACAACTCTTCCTACTACACATAAAACAAAATTCCATTAGGGAAGAAAATAATCAGAGCCTGTTCCATGCAATAAAGTTGCAGGGCTTTATTGAAATTACTTAAATCAACTATGATACACAGGTCTACACAAGAGGAGAAATCTAGAAAATACAATCAAGTGTGATAGAGTTATATAGATATATGATCAGGGAGATGTTTGTGTATGTATACATACATTTAAGTTTTTTGTATGTACAGTATACAAACAGAGAACATACAGGTTTGTCTTTTGGAAACAAATAAAACAAAAAATCAGCATACCCACTTTCACAAAAAAAAAAAAAAAAAGAGATTGACGTCAATAGGAAACAGAAATGTACCTTTTCATGAGTCAGAAAAATTGTTTCCGTTCACAGCAATTAAACATGCTTGTTGTTTTTGTAATTTCTTGAAGTTCATGTTCATTTGATGATCGTGACAGGTGGGCAAGGGAAGGACGCCCACAGACAGCAACAGTTATCTTCACTCTTGCATTTTAAAAAGTTTGTCAGGGCTGAATTGTTTGAGATTTTGCTCAAGAGGAAAAATGCTATCAGTGAAATAATCATCAAGTGAAATGACTTCAACCTCAGGCACCACCTGTCTTTGTAAATTTTTGCCCTGGGTCCATGCTTCCAGCAGGCAGGCAGGAGTCATAATATCATCTTAACTGTAAGAAGCACCATAGACACTGATCTTCATGCACCTCTGCATGCAGTCCTGCTTTCCGAGGTCAGCTGCCTGTGCACTAAGGTTGGCTGAGTCGAACAGCCTGAGAACTGTTAGCATTTTGGGAAATACCTTCAATCAGGATGGCAATTAACACCTTTACAGCAATCATCTTGTCCCATTGCCTCCTCCTTTGTGATGAATGCATTTTCTTTAGCAAAACAAAAAAAAAGGAACTTTTTGTATTTCGTTCTCCTGTTCTGCAGGGGTAAGAAATTTCTTTCTGCATTAATCACTTTTTTGGGGGGCTCATCACCTGTTTATCCCCTTGCTTAGCAGCACTGCTGAGCACCACTTCCTAATATGCTCCTGGGAGATGCACCTGTAAAACTCTTCAGGAGGTTTCAAAACCTTTTTCAAAGTATTTACTTGTTTTCATCACCTAATATTCTCTGTAGTTTAATGAAATCTGCTCTATGGAATTAGCAAAGGATTTTTTTTTTTCTTTTCAATAAAACCCACTGAAATTATTTGTTTCTGCGAAGTGGCAAACAAATGTTTCATTGATTTTGACAGCTGTCATACACTAGTGTGTTACCATAGTCAAGGCAATGATACTGTATTTAAAAATTAGCCAGTATTACAGAGGTAACTGGGATGAAAGAGAGCTCATGATTTAAAATGAGTTTGTAGGAAGAATGAGATATGAGTAAGGAACTTGTGTCATTGTTCTGCAACAGAAAGCATTCGAGCACTGATGATGCGCACAGAGAGATACTTTAGAGGAGAATGACTTCTGATTTTTTTTGTTTTTGTTACAAAGGTGGGTATAGGTTCAGATTTATCAATGAAAAGCCATAGGAAGACCACTAAATCACAGACTTAATTGCAGTATCTGCATTTGTCAGCGTTTGGGCAGCCAGGGGCTCTGTGGTGTGAGAATGCTGAATACATTTGTTAGCTAGACAACTGAGGGCAAGCATCTCCAAGGGCTGCTGCTGGCCTGCAGCTTCCACCAAGGCCTACAGCGGTAGCTCCATAGTATTCTTAGATATTTTGCACTTGTATGAAAATCTAGGACCTCGTCTTTCCTATTTACTGTAATAGTATCATGAATGCAACTGCTGTGCTTTGGGAGGACTGCTGAAAATTTTCATCATAGAAGCAACCTCTGAGATTTGGTTTAATTTATTCTGAGAAACTCTACAGATAAATCCACTAGTTAGTGGGGAAAAAAAAAAAAAACAGTTATTGTATGCTCTGTAATATACTGTGTGCTGGGGGATAAGAGTGAAAAAAACCTGTACTGTTCAACTGTTTGGCTACTTTAATAAAGAGAGGAAAAGAGAAAACAAGGCTGACAGTTGAATCTGTAATTTCTTGAGATAAGTCTCTGGTGTTGTTCTGTACTTTTCTCCACACACTTCTGTAGTTTTAGTCACTTTGTTTCTGCTGAAACAATCTCTGCAGTGCCAAAAATCATATTTAGGCTCCTGGACTTTGGTAAGCTTATTTCTGGTAACACCTATCTTGTGGGCTAAAAATAAGCATAACGCTGTAATAATCAGTTGAATTACGGGTTGTCAAACCCTTAAAAATTCAGGGCTTCTTCAGCACTGCCCTCCCCAGAGGTGCTGTGCAGAGAACACCCCTGTGACCGTGTAACAGGATGCGCTGTATGTGGGGAGCACGTCCTGAGCACTGACAGCCTTCAGATGTGAAACCTTCACAATTCATTGCCTGCAGAGCTATTCAGAGCAAAGTCTAGGATGAATCTAATCTACTTCTGTGGTAAGTTTTGATACCAGTACAATTTATTCCAAAAAGTCTGGAATATATACCAGCTGAAAAAAAAAGGAGCTACTTTGCCCCCCTCAAGTGTTTGGCTCACAATCATATTTGGTCTGGATGGGGAAGACTTATGTTAAAAGTGTCGTGTTGTCTACTCACAGTAAAAGAAACATTTAAAAGGCTAATTCCTAATTAATGCAGAGAATATATCACTGTCTTTTATTGTTTTTCTTTCTCTATGCTTACCTTTGTTTATTGTCTTCTGTAGTTATCTGTCAATACAATATTCTTGCTTTGGAGCAGCAGTTTTCTCTAGATTAGTACTGAAACCCACACTTGCTGAACTTGATTCCAACTGAGTAAGCTCTTAAATTGAAGTGTGCAGTGACTGTGATTTCCTCTATACAGACAGACCTCCACACATCTGAAATACTTTCTTCAGCAGGACTTCAAAGGTAATGTAATTCAAAATAAGATTAAGGTGATGTTAAGCTACTGACATACAGAATTTAAGTAAATCCCAGGTTTACTTTGTTATTTTGATGTCTGTGAAATGTGGCCTTTCCATGTGCTCCTAAGTTTAGAGGGTTTGGTATTCATTCAGTAATAAATTTTGGTTTATACATGTTGTTTTTCCCTTCCTTTGTCCCTGGCAATACATGATAAATATACCTTGCTGCTGGTATATTTACACTTTCATATCCAAACAAAAAGCAACTGAGTCTAGCTACGGAAACTGATGGACTTGTTCCACAGGAGAGGCAGTAAAACTCGCTTATATAGCATGGGCTGTCAAATGCACCTGGTAAACAGACTGAGAAATGACATTTCTTCTCTGGGATCTTTCTCGAAGGATGATTGTGTATGCAACTGAAACCAATGCTAGTGTGGAAATTATGATGCAAATGTGTTTTAAAGTTTAAATGATAAAAGTTTGTTCTTATTTCTTAAGACTAAGGATTTATCGCTAGGTAATTTACCCGTTGTTATTATTATTTATCTCCCTATTATGTATTCATAAGAAAGCAGGGTCAATATTTTTTTAAATGTGCTTGTAGTGGCATGAGCTTTGCAATTCTAGGATGCTTAGTGCCAGAGTGTGGATGTGTATTTAATAGGTTGCGTTCAATTTTAAAGCAATATGTATATTTTTAACTCACTCATAGATAACAGAGTAGATGTCTGTAACCTCTGATTTGGTCTCAGGCAATTTACTGAATGATGTATGGGCTACTGAACTTTAATTACCAAGTAAAAAAATGTGTTTTCATCAATTTGTGGGAAATACTGGTTAACAGATAACACATGCATCTTGTATTATGTTGTAAGTTGCTTCTGTTTGGGTTTTTTTTTAAATAATTCAGAAATCCAGTCTTACACTGACAAAAGGACAGATAAGGGAAACTCAGATTTTCAGCAGCAGGCATATTGTTTGCTGGGTGTTTAGTAGTACAACAAGGTAATATGCTGGGCCACAGAGATGATTGCTTCTGCTGCCTGCCTTCCCAGAGCAAGAGGTTACTGCTAAAGGTGACAAAAAAGGACGTGGGCTCACTCATTAGCTACTAACATTCACAGTCTGGCATATTAGCTTGAACAGAAATTATGGGTGTTGTATTTAATATGCTCGGCCGTTAGTCTGGTCCAACAGAGACTGGGTCGTGTTCCATTCTGCCCCAGCCCGCAGCAGGGGTGGTGTGCTTCATTACCGGCTTTGGAAAAAACAGAAGGTGAAAGTGTCTGTAACACCTGCTATTAAATCTGACAAGGCCTGTCCACAGACCTTTTGGACTGTGGGGGCCACTCCAGGCCATTCATGCTGCTCAGATTCCTTATTTGTTAGACTGCGGAGCAAGCAAGCTTTGAGGTAAGATTAATTTATTCTTTAAATACATATTCTAGCTAGATTTAATTATTTGTCAGATAAAAGGTTACTAAATTTCTGTCTAGTGATTAATATGAATTTCTAGAGTAGTTTATTATCTTGTTCAAAAACATACCATCAGTTAATAGTTCTTTCAACTGACCAGCAATGTGGATAAATACATAAAAATGAGAATGGAAAAAAAGAGTAAGAAAATAAACATCATAGTATTCAATTCATATTCATCCCTTACAGAATTATCTTTTTCCCACTTAACCTGGTAACTCATGTTTTGGAAAATAAGGTCTGCAGTTTCTGGGTTTTGAATCTGGTGTCTGTAGGGTTGGGTTTTTTTTTTGGTTTTGTTTTTTTTTTTATTAAACCAATTCAGGTATAAGAATTCTGTCTTTACTTTTGGGCAGGGTCTTCTGTTCTTTTATAAAAGTTTCAGTGAAAGTCATAAAAACTAAGAAACAGCTATTTTGTGTTGGTTACAATTTCTAGATTTTTCACTGCAATAGGCAACCAGCATTGTAAAAAAAATGACCTCATAATGATGTCGGAGAAAAAAAAATCCAGTAAAATCATTATCCCATTTAAGTCAGTAACCAAACTAATGATATCACTGCATGAATGCACATAACAGTATCACAAGGTTGACTAACCAGAAGGGAAATGAAATACACACCAAACTCATGAAGTGCTCACTGATGAGCTATTGAAAAGGAGTAGCAGAAGACTTTTGAGTATGAATGCTATAGAAACATTATCATATTTTCATTGTTCCTATCTAATACCCTATTTATAGATAGATGTACGAGGTTGCTATAGCACACGTCATATAACAATGTTGAGAAAAGTTGTGCTTGTTCGTGGTATGATTGAAGCGATGCAACTGAAGTAATTTTTTTTGTCTCACTGTCTTATGCTGTATTTGGATTGAATAACTAAGTAGCATTGGATTGTCGAACTGAGTGGTCACATCTCTGCAATAATGAAATAGCTGCAAGATTGTTTACAGCTACATATTTAAAATGTCTACATTTTTTGGCTTTCACTTGCAAAATCCAGAGTTGGGTGCCTACATTCATTGAACAGAGCATAATTAAAGCTGTGTTGCTTAGAACACACAAAAATTTGTGTGATGAACAATGCCAGCTATGTTTAATAACAGTCTATGTAAAGGATGTCTCAAATTCTGCCCCTATAGCTGAAAGATCAGTTAGGAACACTTATTGTTTGCAATCAGTCCAGACCTAAGCATCTGTTCCTGAGGACAGAAGCCTTTATGTGGTCTTTAAAAATTATGAGCAGTGTTCATTCTTTTCAAGGTATAGCCACTGGATTCCACGACAGTAGTCTAGAAACCTTTTAGCTCTCTTTCTGGCTTACGCTTTTGTTTTAAGATGTCTTCTCTTTAATAGGTCATGTAGAATAGCCTACAGGAGGTCTTCTTTTGGGAGTTAGGAGGCAAAGTTTTTAACTTACAACTAAAAAATTTGTGTAATTGAAAAAGGTACACAGCATACTTTAACTGTCTAATTCACTGTCGTCAAATATTGTGGATGTCAAAAGCTTACATAGTTCAAAGTCAATTTGATAAACATTGAAAATAAATTCCTTATGTATTAGTCAAGCAGAAGCACTTGACACAGTTCGATGGAGGTGAAAGAGCATAGCAGGGAAGGGCCATTATATGGTTGCCTTATTTCTTGTTCTCCACACTTTCCAACCTTCACGCAATGGGAGACAGAATCTTGGGACAGGCAGACCTTTGGTACAACCTAGTACAACTGCTCATATGTTACGTCCTTAGGTTTGGCAGGGCACTTGGGAAAAGTATTGTCTGGGAATTTTTACTGGCAGACTGATCAGCTAAAAAAATTTCACGAGCTCTAGGTAAATGCTACCTATTTCTGGTAGTATGAGCTTTCCATACAGGAATCTTTCAGCTCAGAAAGGGAGACATAGTGGTATCTTTTTGGATTTCATCATTAAATCTTTCTTGTTATATATTTTTAGCGTCAATTTAGTAAGCCTAAAATTAAGAACTAGTTACTAGTCCATCAGCTGCATTATAGAAGTACAAGATCTCTCTTATTCCAAGCACATGATCCTTACTATCAAAAATAACATAATCTTTGGAATTACAAAAGTAAAGTAGTGGTGTGGCTATATGCTTAACGTGAAACATACCAGCTGTCAAACATAAACAGATTCCACATCCTGCCATATCAACCCATTGAATCTGTTTCAAATAATCTGCCTTCCAGAATCTTAAGGGCAAAGAGTGAGAAAACCTGATCTGGTCACAAAACCAGGAGTTATTAACCTTGAATCAGTGAACTTCTCATGGAGAGCAACGCTACTTAATAACCTGTAATCTAACAGATCTTGTCACTCTGTAGATTATTTCCCTAGATACCAATGAAGTCATGGAGAAAAGTACTGAAAGAAAAAAAAAAAAAGATATAAGGCACAAAAATAAAGGAATCAAATCTTGTATTGCTGATATGCACAGCTTTTACATTCAACATTAGTTATTTTCTAAAACACACCACAATATCCGACTTGCTTGTGATGAGTTAAGAATAGATTGAAGAATCAGGTTCCTGGTTCTGAAATGCATTCTGTATTTATTCCAGCTATGCTGCTGAATGCTAATAAATATGTAAAATACCCACTATTGTGGAAAGATAATTTGAACAGCAAGCAGTTATGTTTAACAAGAAAAACATGTATACTGAAAAATACATATATGGTAGGTGATATTAATTTATAAATATATGTGGAGTCAGTTTTTTCAAATGATTTCTCAGAATACTGAGTGTAATCTCTAATTCAAACCTGTGCAAGACAAAGAACAGCCTGCTAGCATTCTGGTGAAAGTCACTAATACTCCCAAATAAAATGCATATTAACACATTTTATCATACAAGTATTTTTTCTTCAAAGGCAATATGTCTTGACCTTTTAGAGACAGCAGAGAAATCTAGGTGTATTGTCTGTTAGTTGATAGTTCAAAAATACAAACTGTGTTTACGCTAGAACCGCAGGGCATATTATTCTGGCAAACTAAGTGTGTGTTAGGTCATAGAGTGATACAGCTTGTTTATACCTGGCTGCAGCACTGTTCTAAATACAGAGAAATTCAAAATAAGTCCTTGCATTCAGTGTTATTATAGTTGATTATACACTAAATATTCAGAGGTTTCAGTGTTGTTGAGAGTACATAACTGAAATGACATGGCCAATATTATTCTCATCAGGGTAGGTTAATGGAAGGAAACTCATCTGATCATCTTTTCAGCAGCAGTCATATTGAAAAGCTTTTCCTCATGCATATGAACAATGTGACAGTTTGCTCTGAAGAGGACCGGGCTCCAGAAATGGGAAGCTGGACCATATGCTAAGTTACTAAATACATTCATAGGATAAACTCTGTCACTGAAAACATATGTACTACAAGATACCATTTCAATTTGAAAATGAATTTAGGGTAAATAGAAGGTTGTATCCCATGCACAATGTCATTATAATATGGTGTTGCGATGGAATAAAAAGAAATTTTATGCAAACCAGTAGACAGTATTTTCTCTCAGAGTACTTGTACGTTGCATTTTTGTTAGAGATGGTAAAATTGTGCTGAATGTATATGAACCCAAATGGCAGGGATTTGCAGCATTTGTGCCAAACTGAGATCAGATGAACATGCACAGGAGTTGGATCAAAAGAATTCTACATCTTACTATTAATGTCAGGCACATCATCTAGAATAAGAACAAAAATTTACTATGTTGAAGTATATTTTTCCATTAAGGATGTGTATGCTCAGAAACATCTTTCTACTTGGAAGAAATAGTTGGGTAAATTAATCCATACTCACACTTAGCCATATACTGTGTTAAACCTTCTTAAAAGAATTGAAAAAGTATTTATACATGTATTTTAAGCATAGATATTTATGTTTTCAGAAAGGTAGACTCCTCTAAAAGCTCCTTCAACACTCTTGTCTCAGGGAAATACCATTGGAAGATATTAAATTAAATATGTATTTTAAGTGAAATTTGGTAGCATTTAAAATGTGATATCTCATATTCCTCATTAAGCTTAGACCTTTTTCTACCCCATTATTCAAGCCAGAAACAGTCACAGTTGGTTTTTTTTTTTCTGTTTTCAAAACTTGTGTGGAATATAACTAGGAGATAGCACAAAATATGATCTGTTTCCTTCATTTTCTGTAGCTGAAAGTAACGTAACAGTGTCTCATGCTCTGTACTGATAACTCAAGATTACAAAATACTTTAGTCCTAACTACTTCATTTTAGAAAACAAGAGTGATAAAACTTGAACAAGAATTACTTTGTTTTTGCACAAGATGAGCAAACCCACAGATACAGTTTCACTCTCTTAGATATTTTGCTAAAAATAAAATGAGGTAGCACTTTAAACATGGAAAATGCACAGCTGTTTGGTAAAATGGATGAAATACAAAAATAATTAAGCATCTACCTGAGAGCTGCTGCACTGTGTTGGGGTCTCTGAGCTTCGGGGGCTGCTCCCTCGCAGGCCCCTGGGGCCTGGGCCTGGGCATGCAGCCGGCCTGTTCCAGAACGTTCTGGGCAGCAGCCCTCAGGGCGGGCCCATGGCCTCCTCCTGACACCTGTACCCAGGCTGAGGTGAACGCCTGCCCGCTCTTTCTCCCTCTCTCACACACACACAAGTATACAAATGCATACGTACACAGAGTGTACATAAATATAACTTTGAGATAGATTTGGCGGTATCCACACAGAAAACTGTGAATGAAGAAAATCAGTCGTGAGCTGGATGGGTTCTCGCAGCGATGTGTGTGTAACTGCTGGAACTCCTGGGTAAGTCTGACTGCAATGTAATCGATGGTATTAAATCTGAGAGGGAGATTGTGAAGTGCCATTGGAATCTGGTAGGATGTGACAAAAAATTGTGAAAGAAAATGGCTCAAACTCCTGTGCATTTGGTTAGAGCTCCCCAATGCTCCCTCTTTTGTCGAAAGGGTATAGATGTTTACAAAACAACCATAGCTGTTTGTCAACAAACATAACTGTTCATTTTCACTTAAAGAAAAAGTGAATGAACTTAAATTTCAGTATTAGTGTATTATGTAGCTTAATACAAATATTTAAATTAATGTCATGAGGCACCCACATTACCAAGGCTGGATTTTTATGTTGACTAATGATAGTTTTTATTGTGTTCGTATAATGATACACATTAATTTTCTTCTCTTTCAATCTTGCTATTGTATTTAAGCCTATGAATTCTAAGTTCTTTAAAAAAAAAAAAAGTAAAAATCAAACTATATCAGTTTGGCACGCATAGAGGCATTACAGGAATGCTTTCTATTGCTGTTCAGCTGACGAACACTGGAGACTTGTTACCTCTGTAATGCAATTTGAGCAAGGACAGATTAACCAGCTGTCAAACAACCAAAATTTTTGAGTGCAGTTCAGAAATAATTTGTGAATATGGCAGTGTTTCAGGGCACCTCTTTTTGTCATATGATGAGGCTTGCCCCTATCTCGGTTGTCTATCGCTTAGCTTTGTAAACAGCCAGAAAGTAGGTCTCTAGCTTCCCTTCTCTTCCTAGAAATAACTTTAGAATACATTATGTTTAAGAACATTTTTAAGATTGCACATAGTTGGTTTGAGGTTTTTAAAAATTGTTGTGAACAGTAAAGAGTTTTTAATGTTTCTTTTATAAGAACAGCAGGAGAATTTCCATTTTGTGGTCTACCATAAATAGAATTTGATGTGGTGTACCTGACAGTTGGCAGAAGTGGTGAAATAAAACACTTGTGCATGAGGAACAGTTTAGAGGAGGTGCCTAAATTTCTAGCAGTTCAAGCGGCTATAGTCCATTTCTAGTCAGTTTATATTACATCTAACATTTATGAGGAGCGTCTGGTTTTTGCAGGCCATCACTGTCTGTTTAATTTCCTAAAAAGCTATAAACTAATTAATTCAAACGATACTACTCTCACTTATTGTCATTAGAAACAGTAAGACTTTTGAAGTCTAGTCCTGTGGTTGTGCCATCCCATTCTTTGAGGTGAAAGTGATAGCATCTGTTAATAACTGAAACTGACGTCATTATTTTAGGTGAAACTGATAGTAGCTTTTTGACACTATCAACTAGTTTTGGTTGCTTAAAACATTGCCTGATGTTAGCTATCCATGTTGAAATTTTACATGGGTATCTACCTTAGAGGCCTTTTAATCTCTTTTTTTCTTTTTTTTTTTTTCCACTTGAAAATTGCAGCTAAGAAAATTAAAACACAAAACAGTACAGGAAAAATACTTTTGCCTCTAGTGAAACGTCATAGATATTTTAGGAAAAATCTTGTTTCATATGCTTTGAAATAGTAACCTGAAAGTCAGAGAGGTTGGCTTTTGTCACAGTGCGTCAAAGGATGTGACTTTGTCAAACAGTAGGCCTTTTGAGTATTTGTTTTTTGTGCACATTTTTTCAAATTTTGGTACAGCTCTGCACCTGAATTCCTAAAAAAAAAAATGTGGCTGAGTACCTTGCAGCCCAGGAATGCACAGAACATTCCTTGCACCCGTAGCTCTGAGTTAATGCCGAATGGCTGCAGCTGGGTGTAAGGGCTGGATCGCAGAGCCCCCTTGGTTTGCTTAAATGTCTTCCTGCTTTACACCAGCAAGTGTGGTGGGAGGAGGTCGTCCACATATCAGTACAGGTGGGACTTTCTAACACATATGTGTACTTATTATGTGGCCAGGACAATAGTGTGGGAAATGCTCTACTTATACGATGAACTTGAAGGGAAGAAAGGGAATTTTGTAAAAAGGAAGTTGGAAAGCCAAAACTGGGATAGATTGTGCCTGAGTAAAGCAAAATGGAGCGCAGCAGAGGATAATTTAATTTTTTTTTTTCCTCTAAATATAGCAGTATATTTCAGGCATTGTTGGATGCAGGAGTTCAGATAGATATTTGTTAAAAAAAAAAACCAAAACAAAACAAGTTGTCTTCCACATCCTAAAATTTAAGTCTTAATTTTGCAAGTAAGTACTTGGCATATGCTAATACATATGGGTTATTTTTTTGTGCTATAACTATGTGTGATTTCTTGGCTTAAAAAGAACAACTCCTGTGTTAAAACTCAGTAGATACATTTTTGTTTATATATTTTAGAAATATTACTCTATATGTATGCATGCATTCCTGCCAGGTGGAAGGAAAAACAATGCCCCAAAATTACTTTGGGAGCTAAGCTTGTTTGTGCTTTGCTTTCTGTTCTGACGTTTCCTATAATTGTTTTTTCCTTTCCAAAGCAATTGGAAAGGGTTAGTAACTTTTGGCCACCTGTTTGAATATTTGATAACAGTACAGGCAAAACTTGGCCTGGTTGTTTTGGCTAGTAATGGACAATTATAAGGTGTTGGAAAATCTCCCTTAGATTTTGTACCTGTGACAGCTAACCTGTGATTGAGCTAAATCTGCCCTGTAGATGTTGGACACTCATACATTCGCAAATAAATTTATTATAGTACTGCATCAGTAATTAGAAAATACTTGATTGTATACCATCTTTATGGTACTGCACAGCAATTTTCCATTCTTTCCAGAAGATGAGGGAGGATGTTGCAGTGCCCTGCAACACCCAAGGAGCAATACAGACTGTTAACCTTTTAACATCCTTTCTATCAAACAGATGCTCCCATTATTCTGTGTGAAAAAATCGGTTTAAAAGATGAAATGCAGAAACTACTTTGGGATTATTTTTTTTTCTAGAATTAGGTGTACAAATTCCTTTTGATTCATGAGAACAAGAGTAGCTGTGAGCTGCACTTTCAGCTGAGTACTTCCTAAGCAAAGCTGAAACCAGTGTAGTTTGTGGAATAAGCCCTGTTCAAATTTCATTGCTGCCAAGATGAGTAGATAAATTATTGTCTTGGTTTTCCAATATTTAAGCTATGCTGCTGGTTTGTGATATACATATTGCCTTGGAAGAGAGAAGAAGACTTTTTATTTAAGAAGGTTAATAGATCCCATGGTTTCCAAAGCTGAATTTGGGTTTTGGTGGTGGACTAGCAAAGCCTTATTTGTTACAACAGCACAGCAGCCTAGACAGGTTTTCCCAGCGGCACTGACATTTACTATAACTTGTATGTGTGTATCTATCTCACAACCTCAGCGTTCTGTGCGCCAGAGAGTTCAGCTCTGCTAAATGAGCCCTCCGGGTTTGATTGCAAGGCTTGGGATATTGTGGATATGCACTTGCTTGGTTGAAAGCAAAAGTCTCATGAGAGACAGAGAGGGGTGTGTATGTGGAAAATTTATATTTTTCTACTTTATCTGCGAAAATGTGTTTTTCTTGAAAGCCCACATGGAAACGGGAACCAGATGTCTCATATGCACAGGAACTATTTGACTTTGTTATCTCACAGTGAATGGGATACTAGATTTTATTATAAATTTTACAAGCCATGCTCAAATTCCTGTGTGTACATACTTACACCAAATTTTGTGTGCTAAGCTTTTAAAAACGATAGGGAAAAATACTCTGCCCTTTGTTGCATGTGCTAGGTAGGCAGACAGTGAATATGTGATGTGACATTTGTATTTAGACACATGTATGTCTAGGTACAGATTATTGTTTGCAGATGTTTTCTTATGTTGCTACTGTGTATCTTTATCTGATACCTTTCCATGTTCATGGTTATGAACCATTTATTTTATGTACAAAAAGTTCAGTAGAGCTATACATTCTTGAAACAGTAATAATATCCTCTATGTGCACTTTCAGAAGCAGAATCTTGGCAATGATTTGTAACAGTATTTGGGAGAGAAACTCAGTTTGTGTCTATAAACTGCAAATTACTTATGAGTAGAGTTTTTTTATAGTGATATTTTCTGAAGCCCCCAACATGAGCAATGGACCAGTTGGAGTGAGTCCAGAGGAGGCCACGGAGATGATGAGAGGGCTGGAGCACCTCTCCTGTGAGGACAGGCTGAGAGAGCTGGGGCTGTTCAGCCTGGAGAAGAGGAGGCTCCAGGGAGACCTTAGAGCAATCTTCCAGTACATCAAGGGGGCCTACAGGAAAGATGGGGAGAGGCTGTTCAGTAGGGCCTGTTGTGATAGGACAAGGGGTAATGGTTTCAAAATAGAGGGAGGTAGATTTAGGTTGGGTATTAGGAAAAAAATTTTTACAATTAGAGTTGTAGAGCACTGGAACAGGTTGCCCAGAGAGGTGGTGGATGTCCCATCCCTTGAAACGTTCAAGGCCAGGTTGGATGAGGAGGCTCTGAGCCACCTGATCTGTTTGGTTTTAGAACCTTGACCTCATTAAATTCCTTTAAAAGGCAATTAAACCTTCAATTTTTTCTTTGATAATGTTTTAGGGTACTGTTTGTACTTTCATATTGTAAAGTGAAACCAGACACCTCTCCCTCACTGGCCAAGCAAGGAAAACTGTAACATATATGTCTGTGTTTATATATATGTGTGTGTATATATACATTTTAATTTTTTTTTTAATGTTTGTAAAGAAGAGTGTCATGATTGATTTCAAAACAAAACAAGTCAGGTCTTTGACTAGTGTTTTGCAAAGGGCTTTGGAGCTTAAAGAAGGAAATTGTGCGATGGCCACAGCTTGAAAACACTCCCCTGCTGAATTGGTAAAATTTACAGGAGCATGGTTCCGTATGTCTGTCTGTTAAGGATTCCTGAGAACAACAGTACTGTCACTAGGTTTCAGCTCTCCTTCTCTTCCATCCCCATCAGCATCGTATTCAGAAAGCTATGAAGCAGGTTTAGATCTAAGTCTCCAGATTTCTTGTCAGCCTGTCTGGAAAGCAGCAGAGGTTGAGGGAGCATTTGAAATTATCCATTTCTGGATGACAGGAGAATAAAGAGGAGATTGAATGAGTAGAGAAAGGTGTATGGTAAAGGAGAACAGAAATACAGTACTTGGAAAGAGGAGGGGAAAGGCTAGATGGGATGAGAAAGAAAACAAGGAGGGAATAAAAGCAAAACAAAGAGGGATATGTCAGATTTAAGAATAGAAAATATTGCAGGAGAACAGAAAATGTTTCAGGGGGAATGTACAGAATTGTAGCGCTGGAAAAAGAAGTAGTGTTAGTTTTCTTTGTATCTCCCTACTGAAAGGATGAAAATGATGCAGCATTTCTGTACACTCAAAAAAGCTTTACCTGCTGCAACTGGATTCTGTCCCCAACTTTCCCTTTTGAATAAGCACTGGGAAGTGAAGAGAATGTAGAAAGGAGGAGGGGATTACTTCTCTAATGAGGGAGAAAATGCTTTTTCAAAATCCTTACTTCTACTTCACCTTGATGTGTCAAAATTTGTATTTCTGCTATTCTCCAAGGAGCTTTCATGGGGGTTTGCTTCTGTATAATAAATGTTCTCTTTATTAATTCTCAAACTGAATGGTGGAGATTGGAAAATTAGATTATAGGAATAGTGTTTTACTTAGTATGTGTGTTTTTACTCCTACTATTCTTTAACTACTTCTGAAAATAAAGAGCAGTATTTTTAGTAGCATTGACATTAGTGACCCTTGTTAATATGGGATATGTGTTGCAATATATTTGGAGTTAATACTGTGTTTTGTAAAATCTAGGTTTGGAATCAGATCACGGAGTGTATTTTCAGTTGTTCTGTAAGTTTCAGGTTACTTCTTATTCTTAAGATTTCTTGTCATTTTGAGTAAGATGATTTCTTTGTAGCTTAGTTAGCAGTTTTTGTAAATTATTTTTAACTTTTAAGGTAAAATAATAATATCCAGGAGTTCTGATTTTTTTTTTTTTTTTTT
>WHYT01017317.1:365956-400765 GCA_009806455.1 Tetrax tetrax
TTTTTTTTTTTTTTTTTTTTTTTTTAGGTGTTGCTGTCTTAATAACAAAAGACAACTTCATGGAATTATGGCAAATTTAAATATCTGTTTTGTTTCCTTTGGCAATGAAATAAATGAAATACTTGATTGATAAGTTCCTTGATTCTATATGTAGTTCAAATGCTTGTGGACACAACGTTAACATAAGGAAACATAAGGAAACGTTAACATCAGGAAAACTAAACTGAAAGCAATTTTATGCAGCTATTTTTTTTTTCCTATACCCTTGAGCATTTTCTAAGTTTGCATTTAATCACAGAATCTTGGCCATGATATTTCTGACAGGTAATTTCCTTAATGCAGTTGACAGAGATGGATTACATGGAAGCCTATTGGAAACAATGCTTTTGTATGCAAGTGATAAGGCTGGGTTAGGGTTATCTTGCTCTGAGTCCCTGGAAAGATACAGCCACCTAATAATTCCCCTGGTCGTATGGATGGTTTTGTGGGAGCAGAAATTCGTGGGTAGATACTGGCCTGCAAAGGAATTACCAGATTTTATTGCACCTTGAGAGCATCTGGGGTGATGTGTATTTTTCTGTTACATGATATCTAAGTTATATGTCAGAGAAAGACAAATGTAGATTGGCAGATTGGAAAAGTGATAAGGAAAGAGGCAGGCGCATCTCTTAGAAATATTGATGGGATTTAAAAATAAAATTATTTATTTTTTGTCGCAACTGTGAATATTATTCTTATTCTGCAGAGAAATAACAAAATAAGTTTAGCTTTTTAGCTGCTGTAAAGATTGTAAGAAAATTATTGTTCTCTTGCTGCCTTATTCAAAGACCCTAAGCCTGAGTGTTCATAACCAGGATGCTTTTTTGAAACAGGATGTAATTATAAATAGCAAAGTCTGAATAAATTTTAGATCTCAGTAGTATTCTTTTGCAGTCAAGACTTTTTGAACACTTGAGTAGAAAGTGTAGACAAAAGCTTGGGTGAAATAAGAGTGATCAATGTATAGCTTATTTTTATGTACTTCTAGCAAGCATTCATTTCAGTTAAAATAGGAATTTTTTTCAGTGATCTCCAAGATTATGATAATTTTATAATTTATTCAAATTTCAACTAGACTAAGAAAATAATTTTGGTGGGCTACTAGCTAACAATATTGCAGTCAAAGCTTCTGTTAGTGGTCTCTCATTTGGAGATGAACTTATTGTCAAGATGGCAGTTGGAGAAAGGAGCAGGCAGTGTTCATAAAACCATAGACTCCTGGCACTCCCTCTGTAATCAGTCAAAAAGAGAGATGTGCCTTCGGGAGGCAATTCAGTGGAAGAGTCTAATTTAGATGGTCTGAGTCATGTCCTGTGGGATCCTCCTTGTATCTGTTGCCTGAGTACCAAGAGGGCTAAAATTAGCAGCTTCCCTAAGCTGAAGTTAGCTTCTGTGAGTATTTTCTGGAATAGTGAGTTGTATAGATGCAAGATACAGCATGGTTTTCCAGGTTTTACAGCTTTCTAGGCAATAGGTTTTGCTACGCTGTCTACATAAAATGTTCAGAGGCTTTCTGGTGAGGACTTGGAGGCGGGGGATACACGTACTGTGTTTCTTGGCATCATGGCTCTTAGCTTCTTTCTAACTAGTGGTGTAAAAGCTGCTGTCGTACGTTATTTCTGGAAAACACAGCAAGCGGAAAAGACTGTCCCTAAATTGCAATTAATAAGAAAAAAGAAAGAAAAGCCAAACAAACCCTAGTCCGCTGGAGAATATTTGGGCTTGGTGTGGTGGGGAGGCTTTATGTCCTTTGTATCCTGAAAGGTTCTATAAATAATAAAATATATTATTCATCTTTTCCTTGTTTTATTTCCAAAGGGGAGGGGGGGAAAAAAAAAAAAAAGACTGTGATACAGAGACTGTATAATGAAAAAGGGTCACGTAAGTGTTTAATATATGCCGTGATGAGTAATTTTGGTTATGGTACATCAGAAAGCTACTTTCCCTCACCTTCTTTCTAATAAGAATTTTAATCCATTGATGACAAAACCTCTAAAGTATTTCCTTGCTGCATTGTAATACACTGTGACGAATTATGTCTCAGGAGTTGTAAAATTTTCTCATAGCTTGTAATACCTCATTTAATGAATTGATCACACTGAAATGTAAGGATGAAGCAGCATTTATTTTGCATGTTATATTGCATATAATTTTTAAACTTGACATTTATAGCCATGGAAGCTGTTATTTTACATATCATTTTCAAACCATATCAGCCTTAAACACATTTAAATTTAATAAGCAAGTAGATTAGATTTGCTTTTAAGCTAGGCATGTCATTATAGTTTGTGTTCCCTTCAGTAGGGCACATGCTTACTATCAAATGCAGTATTTAGTTGTCTTTTAAAACCTAAAAATAATAAAAGGGCATGTGTTCACAAAAGTAATTGAATATAGAGCTGCTTTTGGGACAGTGCCCCAGATATGATTTCTGTGGGATGTAGATGTTCAAGTAGTTTTTGTTTTTTGTTTTTTTTTTTTTAAATTGCCTTATTATGAGGAAATATTCATGTAGGAGCTATATGTGTTTCAGTTATGAAATACCAAATCTGTCATAGTAACATATGGCCTGATCATCATCTCCTGCAGAAAAAAATCCATGGGAGGGGAGAGCTTATTTGGAAACTCTGCATGATTTACCAGGCAGATTTTCTGATGCCTCATCTTTCTCATCAGAAAATATTTGTAGCTGCCAAGGAGGTGGATTCTTACAGCCTTCTAACTATTTAAATGCCTTACCATCCATAAAAAAAGTACGTTGTTAGAAGTGTGAAAAAAGGCATCCCTTCTTTCTTCGATCTGGCATCTTTCAACACTGAAGAAACTTTACCAGACATCACACAGAGAACCTCTGCTGTCATTGTGATCTAGTTGTGACTCCCACCTCCGAATCTTGGTGGATGTAGAAGCAGCTGAGGGAAATCTAATGAAAACCTGAACTTTATAAAATCCCAGTGGGCTTGTCGCTGGAGATCACATTGCTTTTCCTAGTGTATCTGCTAAAATACAATTCCAGCGTTGTACTTGTTACTGGGTAACAAAATTAGACAGGATGCAAATAAGAGGCTTTTCACCTTAACTCAGTCAGAGGGAAGAATGACTTCTCTTCATATTTTTTAATTCTTTAAAAAAGATCAGTTTGGAAATATGATACTGAATTTTCCAGACTTTATGAAAGTATTTTTCACTTTTTATCAAAATAAGGCTGATGCCTGTTTTGCAAAGTCCTGTCACCAAAGCAGAAGACGTGTTAGAATCTGTCTTTGAAGAATATAATTTGAAAATTGCATTTGGAGGGTTTTGTTTTGAGGGGTTTTTTTTGTGGATTGCCCACCCTTCTCCCTGTAAATACTTTGTTTCACATTGAATTCATGTTAATAGAGATCTTTGGGCTGTATGTAGTTTCTGGCTTTCTGATCTGTCTGCATTCGTAGGCCTACTCTGAAGGACAGAATGTAGCTACCAGCTCTGGTGAGGTGGAGTTCACTTCACAAGAGTGTGGACTATAGTGCCGTAAGAGAGGTGCCTGTTCTGATTTGTTGCATAGCCATAAAGACCACCTTTCATAATGGGATGATGGTACAAAATAGGCAGAATCCTTATAACCAAGGAATAATGTCTAACAGAACTTAAGAGAACTCCCAAGTCTCTTGTCTGGGCTGCTACTTACTAGACTTATCTTACTAGTTAAGACTTACCTTACTTATCTTAGACATATCTTACTAGACTTAAATATATTTCGTGCCTTGTCTGTAAAGTTGATAAGAGGGTTAAAGGAACTATAACTGCATGGAACTGGAGTGTGTGGGCCAAAGGAGGGGGAAATGGGCTTCTTAAATTAAACCATCTCCCTCAGTTAACTGTTATTTAGTATTTGTTTAATGTCCTTGCATATAAACAGAGGGCTATCCACATTGTAAAAACTAAGCTGTAACGAAAGCAGACTTCACAGCCGCATTAGATGGACGAGGCGAAGGATTAGTTAGCTGACAAGCTTTCAAGGAAGTACAAGATTTAGTAATCAACAGTGTAACAGAAAAGGCATCAGAAGAGTGAGTTCTTTGCTATGGGGTTTTTGAGTGTTATTTAAAAATTAGGTAAGTAGTTAGTGCTCATACTAACACATACAAGTCACCTTGACTTCCATTCTGTGCGTTTCACTAGATTATGTGATCTTTGAACTTCTGTTGATAATTTTTTTAGTATAGAAGATTGGCTATGTATGGTGTCAGCAAAATATGTCACGTAGTCATGAGGTGTAACTGAAGAATTGAACAATTTGTATTGTGTCTTCCTCACAAAGATAATTAAATGGAATGGCATTTAAGTTGATGAAACTACAGGGGTGTCTACTGGCTAAAGAAATCTCCCAGGTTTTTCTGGTAACATGATCATCAATATTTTGTTACTTTCTCACCCTTGTGTGTGTTTAAATTTGCTTATTTTTCCTATTACTTTCAGCAGGAATAACTTAATTACAGGGAAAAAATAATTATAACCAAATTAATTTAAATAAGTAATTGTATATTTGCAGAATCTAACATGTATTTAAAAACAGCTTTTTCAGTCTTTTATTCAAAGAAAATGTGCTGCAAAATGAAATTGCACTTAATAACACCTAAAAAAGGAAAAAACTGATTTCTGGAGGTTTATAGCAATGCATCTTTAAGTTTACGCCAGCATTGAAGGGGCCATTTAAAAAGATAAGAGCTTAATCCAGACGTCTATGATGATGATTTCCTTCAGTGTGATAATAAATATACTGAAGTACCCTTTTATCTTTAATAATTCAGGATTCATTGAGCGTTTAAAGGTTTTTCTGTTCTCTCATTTAAGGAATCTGATAGCAGTTTATTAAAAATCGTGAGACACATGTCAACAAAAGACAAAAAAAATTGCGCAATATTTAAGAGATGCTATTTCAAAATGGAAGTTGGTGCTCTCTACAGCACTTGCATAAAGGTTTAAAGATTTTTCACCTTACTTGCTTATCTTCTTGAAAACTGTAACCATTAGGATGACTTCCCATAAATTATTTCAAGGACATCCTCATAAATCAAGGATTTTATAAGAAGCTCCTCAACACTCCCCTTGTAATTATATATAAGAAATCTAGAAAGGCAGCTTTGTATAAATTGGGGGAAAAAAAAAATCAGAATAACTGCTTCTGAACAATAAAGTACTTCTCAAGTGAGATTTACAATTAGTACTACCATGAATTTCCAAACAGTATACATTTGTGTTTGTGGTACAGTTAACAAAATTGATAATGATTTTAAGCTAGTTATAGCATTTATGTGTTGTTATTCAGTTTCACCTTAGATGTGAAGGAAAGTGTATTATTCTTTATAATTGGAACTTTTTTTTTTCTTTTTTGCTGTGAAGGATAAAATATTCAAGCTGAACATTATTTTACTTTTTCATAGTCAGAACATACTCAAATTAGTCTGTTGAAAATTGTTGTATTAGTCTTGAGTATATTCACTTGTGTTTAGAGACCAGTATGGACACGAATTATGAGAGCAAAGATGCTTAGTGTAATCTGAGAGCAGAATCTGAATTGAGATTTCACACTTTGAAGAAAAAAAAACAAATACGTGGCTGAAACTGAATGAATTAAATATGCATATTCAGTAATTATAATGTTAATTAAAGCTACTTAGAGATTACCCACCAGAATTCCTTTAAGAACTCTAAAAATCCAGATCCAGTTGTTGACAATTAAATAGTGTAAAGTGTGCCTGCAAAGACACGTATCACTGACTGAAGCAGCAGGTTAGTCCACAGTGATTTCTCAGATTTCTTAGGCATTAGCTTCAGTTTGAGGGACTTGGTTAGAAATATTCTCAGACTTTTAGGATTTCTGTTTTTGAAATTTTTTTTTTTTTTTTTTTGCAGTAGATGAGCAGAGCGCTAACCATTGGATCTGAGTTATGCATTGTACTACCCTTGGCAGCTACTGGTTGCCATGGTAACATTTTAAAATGGTGGTGGCTGTGGTTTGACATCAAAACATTTTCTGTTAAGTGAAAATTTTTCTCAGATTGTAATGGAGTGTTTTAAGTGAGTGGACCTCTTGTACTTGATAAAATATTTAGTAGGTTGTAGTAAATATTAATTTGTCCTCCCTTCAAGATAATACACTGTGCTGTTTATTTACGGTTCGGTGCTCATAGAATGGTATTCCTGGAAAAGAGTTAATTCATCCTGAAGAGTCAAATTTGCTAAAAATAAACTTGCTAATAGTGCTTTAAATAGTAATTGTTGAAGTTGTTTCACTTTATCCTTTCAAAATACTGTGTAGCAGATTAGGTTAAGTTGGCTTCAGCTTTTTTATGCATTTAGGGAAGTAGTGATTTTAGTACTCATTTATATTTAAAGCTTAACTTAAACATCTTTACACTGGGACTTGCTTATGAATGACTGAAAAGAAATGCCTTTACAATAGGTTATATTTTGGGAGAGTGGTGGTAGAAATGGCTTAACTAAAAAGCAAGGAATGGAACATCTCTGTGTCAATCACACGTTAACATATTTTGTTACTGACCATATTGAATTTGAGATGAAGCAATGTGATTGCTGTCTTATCCCTCACTTAAGTAAGCTTTCAAAGGTGATCTCCAGATCATGTCTGCCACAGAGTGAGGATTTGCTGAGAGTGACAAACACACGCCGACTACATTTCCTGTATGCTTTTCAATAACTGAATTCCAAGGCTCCTGACAGAAAGGACATGTCTCAGAAAACTCTCAGTGGTACACTTCAATACAACAGGATACACTGAGTGAAAAGCAGAACTGTTTTTGCAAGCCAGGATTTATAAACTTTAATAATACAGTTATCGGGAAGAAAAGGAAATTCAGTTTAGAGATGGGAGAAATCATCTTGGTGGATAATACTAATTCATTTCTTCTTGCTTTTGCACTGCTTCATTGATAGTTCACACGGTTTGATGGCCTTTTGGAGCCAATTCAGCCCATTGTGGCTCATCGTAATCTCATCCTTCATCCCTGTGATTTCAGAGGCTTTATGGAAATACCATGCAGATGTGTGAGTGCCTTAGCACAGCTGATAACAGTGTCTTAGATGACCTCATCAATCTTAATGACATTTCCTACTAATCAGCAAGAGTCTTACAATTTATTTTTATTTTTAGCTACTTCTTTACGTTTGCCTCTTATCTATCTATTTATTTAAAAAAAACAAAAAACACACAGTGCTTTAGCCGTGCTATGCTAAACTTAGTCTTCTACATGCTCGCTGTTTTTCTCACAGTTACTCTTTGCTGATTTAATTGCTTTGTCCCTACTATTTACTTACACGAGGTGAGTATAGGAGGGGTTGCCCTGCAGCCACCTCATAGATCTAAAAGTTGCGAGACACTCAGAAATTAGAGAAACCTACTTTAAACCATACCTTTCAACACCAGCTCTCTTGGAGTTAGATGGAGGATCCTCAGGAAACAAATATATGACATAAAATAAAATTACAATATTTTTTTATCCATGTAGGGAAATACAGAATTTGTCTTAAGCTGTGATTGGTATATAGTAATTAATGATTGTTTTTTTCTTTTTATTTTACCATTAACAATATGATTTTGGAATTTTGCAACAATGACTGGCTTTCCCAGCTTAAGCAATTGTACTTTGTGTTTCTCTCACATTAACTTCATTTCAAAAGGACACTGCAGTGCCTGCTTTTATTGAGCAATAAGAGTTAATCTTTGCAGTGAGTCATTAAGATTTATTTTTGCTTCTGCATTTAAAAATATGTCATTTGTGGAGAAGCACCCTGAGTTTTAGAGAGCAATTTTCTTTGTATCTAAGTGAGCTATGGACTCACTGTGGATTAGAATTTTGCCCAAAGTGGGGAGAATATAGTGTTTATAACTAGATCATCATCTGGAGTGGCTGTGAAATGCTGTGTGAAGTTAGAGAGAATACAAGGAACGGAATAGTAATAGAACGTTGCATTTCAGTATAGTGTGTGGAAATATATCAATGGTGTGTGTTCAACTGCTTTTTAGACTTTTTATTTTTTAATGTCTTAAAAACCCACAGGAATACAACTCTTAATTTAGCCCAAAGCACTGTACATAACAGTTCAAGATGTAAGAAAGAATCAATTTTCACTGTAACAATTTAGGATCTCTGTGGGGAAGAAAAAGACAAGGTATCAGGAACATTAATCTACAGATGCAATGTATAAAATCTGTTCCTTCCAGTAAAAAAAAATCCTGAAATTTTATTCCTATCTGATGTGATTATCTATAACCTTGCCTGATTGTTGTCTGAACACAACATACATCTGCTCTGTCCTCTCTGAAAGCTGACCCTCAGCCTGGCCAGCCAACTTCTGTGGTGGCGTGGAAGCCTCCTTAGATTCAGTGTGTGTAAACACTTTTTTGTTGCATAGTGCTGTAGTTTTTGTTTTCTTACCTTCTTTGCATCTTACATTGTTCATCTCAGTGCCGATACGTTCTGGTGCAGCGTACCAGCCTGCTTATACGTTCTCTTGGAGTCCTTTGGAGTTTCAGTCTTTCTGCGTAAAGGTCATCTCTAATAACTCAGGATATAGTTCTGTTGCACCTACTGTTAAACAAAAGATTACTTCATTATTTTTTTTTTTTTATTTGTAGATGCCATTCTGTCAGTCCAGGCCTTTCTTTCACCTGACTCAGTGAGGGCAAAGCTCCCCCCTTCTTTTTTCACTTAGGATATACATTCTAGTTCATTTATTTGATTTTTTTTTTTTTTTTTTTTTTTTTTTTTTTTTTAAATCCATGCTATGGTATATATGTGGCCAAAAATACCTACTGTTGACAGCTAAGAAGGGCTAATGCAGTTAGCTCATTACTGTCTCTTCATTGAGAAAAACATGAAGGAACCATTTTGGGGTCAAAATGAGCTTTATGGTATAGGCACAGCCTTGCACCCCTATCCTCCGAGTCTAATTTTGAAGTATGCTGTGAAAGATGTGTGTAACAGGTTTTTTTGCAGTACCTTCTCTCCATTCTGACAGGAGCACTTACTAGATCAAATACAGCGCTATGCTAGTCTGTTATCCATTTTGGATCTGGATTGGAGTTTGGCACAGCGTGCTTAGATCTGCCTTTACAAGTCAGTGTAGAAGTATTTCTGTAGCAAGACTCTGCCTTGCGAGGTCCAGTAGACAAGTGTGGTGTTCCTTCTTCAGAAACACAGATTAGATAAGTCTGTTGGATATAAAATATCTTGTTAAAAGCAAGCAAACAAACAATAAAAGGCCATACTCCAAGAGTATCTGAAAATAGCTTTCAAAGTGGATAAATGTTTTTTTGGGAACATGTTTTGGGAACAACTTCACAAAGTGCTGTTTTAGGACTACTCCTAAGTATTTTCATTATTGAAATGGATGGTGGAATACAAAACATATTTAAAAATTTTCCTGATAATGTCAATGTGAAAGGACCTGCAAGCATACTTTTAGAATTAAAAATGACCTTGATGAGTTGGAGACTGAACAGAATACAGCTTACAAAGGGCAAATTAAAAGGTCTACACTTAAAAATATTCAGCTGTGAAAGTTTAAATCCATAATGACTGTGTAGCTAAGTAATTTGCAGTACAGTGATTTTAGCTTCTAGTAAATCAGAAATTGGACGTATTAAAGATACGCTGTTGCAAAAAAGAAAAAAAAAAGGCATACACATGCCGTAGTTTTTATAGAAAAACAGGAAGAATAAAAAGTCCTGTGAAACCATATTTTTGAAAAATTTGCCATTGGTAAAGCTTCAGCTGCAAGGCAGTATTCTGGGAACAATGCTTCAAGAAGAAAGTGGCTTAATCAGTGGAAGCACTGAGGAGAGCAATATGAAGCATCAGAACTCTGGAAAACGTGTCCTACAGGGAAAAGCAGGGGAAGAGAAGCCTGAGGAAGGACTTGGTAATAGTTCCCAGGTACACAAACAGAAGCTGCAAGTAAGAAAGTAATCAGCTTTTTCTCTGTGTTCACTGCGCAATAGGCTTACTTTGTTGCAATGACAGTTTAGGATCAGCAGCAGGAAAAACTTTTTAATAGAAAAGCAGTTGAAAACTGGACAAAGTTGCTTAGGTGATGAAATCTCTAGTGCTAAAAGTTTTTAGAAACAAGTTAGACAAACGTTTTATGTATAGCTCATCCTGGGAGCTGGGGTAGAGAAAAATGTTGAGGAGTGAGAATGGCAACCAAATCGTCTGTCCAGATCAGTTGTATTCCTCTGTCTGCTTACCTACCTCACACACATTGAGGATACGGATTATTTTTAAGTGCTCTTGAGAAAGTGTTCTTGTGCTTGATAACCTTCTTTTGTTTTGTGTATTGCTAACACATTTTGTAATAAATAAAAGGAATTTGAAATGATGTCTTTTCAAATGTAGTGTAGGAATTAATAGCTTTATTGCATGTGTTTATTTCAATTTAGAAACTAGAAGGTAAAAAGCTTGTTTAGAGGTCTGGTTATTTAATACAGTAGATTAATTTATTAATAACAGTGGAAACAAGAACGTTTATGACTTCTTGTTACCAGAATGTGAATCCCAGCTTGGAAGTCGTGTGTCATAGGCATGAACTGTTTCATCCCTCGGGCACGCTTGCAGATGGTCCTTATTCATTTAGCATTTCCTATTGGCTCCTTCCTGAAATCCAGAGCACTTTATTCTCTTCCTTTCCAAGTCGGGGAAAAAAAAAAAAAATATCATAGTTGAGGACAGAATACGGCAGTGTACAAACAGGCACAACATAGTGCCCATGTGTCCAAATCCAGGGTATTGCTCTGGGTTTTGAGAGCTGCAGGGGCTTAACAGACAGTGTCAGATGCATCCCAATCTCAGTTATGTGCTGTTAAAGACATCATGTGGAAGCGAAACAGGAGTTGGATGTAAGAAGAGTCTGAGAGGTGATCTGCCCAAATTAATAAGTGTCATCCTAGCACAATAATTCCAGTGCACTAGAAGAAATATTCCTTTCATGATGCTGATGCCCATGTAGCATTTTTCTTTTGCATCTATTGAGCATAATATATATCTTTGTTTAAATCTTTTTATATCTCGGCAGGAAGTAAATTGCTTAGGCATGTTGTGCATGAACGACGTTAATCTGAATGCTTGCGTGTGTAATACTGAGGCTTTTCTTTCACTCAGCCCTGGTGACCAGGTAGATCTGCAGCTACGTGCTAACTTTGATTCCAGCCCACCACTTGGTAGCATGGTGAATATCAACTACCTGGGAATCCTTTCCAGTCTGTACCACAGCTAGTACTTACTCTGACTCTACTCCAGTCCTGAGAAGTGTAGTGTCAGTGTACCTACTGCTTGCAGTTCAGTGCTGGACCGTGTAGTTGGGTTAGTATGTGCAACATTTTTTGTCAGTGACCAAGATAAAAACATAATTTCACAAACTGAAGTTTGTAGATGATTAAAAGAGTAGAGAAGGGGAAATATTGGAGAAGTGACTGAGTCATAACAAACTGAATCACTTGATAAACTGGCTGCAAGTCATTTGTTTTAAAAATTATCATATATGTAGCAAAAAAAAGAATATAGTCCATCAGTGGGGACTTATACCATTTCAATAGAGCCTTGGAATATGAGTTCCATGGGACGGGTTCAGAAGGGATAATGTAGTTCTTGGATGTGTAAGCAACTAACTTCTTAGAGTTGATTTTTTTCAGACTTGTTCGGTATTGTGTCCAGTTGTTATACACGACAGTTCCTTAAGAATGTGTATAAACCGCAAAGTTAGAGGAACTTTGTGAATATGACTAGTAGGTTGGGAAATGTACTTGACAGTGAAAGATGCAGAGACATCATATGATTTAAAGGAAATAAAGCTATTAAATTGACTTGACCAGAGTTGGTAAGTAGTGATGTCTTCCCATTTGATAAATCTTTACCAAGGAACATAACTGTGATAACGGTGGTTTCTTCGGTTGAACCAACAAAAGTGTAGCAACAGCCAATACTCAGAAATCAGAGCTAGACAAGTGAAGTTTAGAATATTTTGGTATTGAGAGAAATAAAGCATTGATGTGCTACTTCTTGAGAGTTACTTCTGTCTTTCTGAGAATTTTGAGGTTTTGTTTTTCCCAAAGCATATGCTCTACTTTGGACAAGAGTTGGTTCAGAAATATCTTATGTTTTGTATTATACGTGAAATGAGGTTATCATTTTGGTCTTACAAGCTCTGGCATACACAGTTGTGGATGTTTAGTGTAATTATATCATTGAAAAAAAAAATTTTCAGACGTAGTATAGGGGTATAGGTAAGCTGTACGGAGTTCCTTTTTTTTTCTTTTAGGATGTTTTTGTGTGGTTTAAGTTGGGATAGAACATAAGGAAACAAAGTCTAATCCTGTAGAATTGAAAAGTGTTGAAATGCAGTAACTGCATGAGAATGCTTATGTGCCAGCTGCTGAACATAAAACATTCTTCACTGAAGTATAAAATCTGACAGGGAAGTGTAGCTGCTGACAACATTTTATCTGTGTGACAGAGAAGAAGTTATCCATATGGAAGAGAAAAAAAAGTCCATCAGCTGCCTTTGGTATATAAGCTTTCAGTTTTGATGAATTCTGGCTAAAATGACCAGAAATCTGTTTTTATAAAGAGTTTCCGTGCTCTCCCTCACATGTGCTTTCTATTAAGTATGCGATTCTTCTAAAATATCCATGTAGTATTTTTTACAGTTTCTAATTAATATCAACATAGTTAAATTTCCAAGTAATTGTACAGCCCCATTTCTTAATTTAAAGTCAGTGTTTTATACAGAAGTAACAAGTAAGAACTGCATAGGAAATTCAAAGGGAATAGCTAACGCTGTAAAATACACTCTTGATATGTCAGCTACTTCTAGGGAGAAATAGGAGCACATGCCTCATTTTAAGGCCTGTTTTAAAAACTTATTCCTAAAAAGATATTGGCTGCAGTCAGCTACCACAGTTCCAGAGAAGTAGTACCGGGGTCTTTCTTCTATTTCTGAGTCTTGTTTCAGTTATAGAACAGTAGGTGTGGCTGTTCAATTGTGTCCTTATAGTCCAAGTTTAATTTCTGTGTGTCTTTGCAGAAATACTTCCTGATGAAGATGAGGAGTAATACAGTAGAAAATGTTTTATGATGCATCCTTGTCAGTTTTTTCCAAACTGACTGGAAGCAAGAAGTGTTAACAGTTGAATAAAGATAAGGTTTTATGTCAGTAAGAGTGAAGAAACATGGTGTTTATAAACTACTTTGGAACTTACGAAGGAAGGGGGAATTAACAACCAGACAGGAAGGGAAGCAGGAAGTCCTAGAGACAAGGTTGTTGGGAACAGAGGAGAAGGTAGATCTGTCCAGCAGTGAAGCACCTTTCAAATAACGGGAGGGATATAAGCAGATGCATCGCATTGGGCAGGAGCCTAAGGATGGTGCCTTGTGTCCAAGTGAGAAGAGAAGGATCCTGAGTGGACTGACTTGAAGAATTGCAGCCAGGAATAGGTTTGAGTTCAAGAGAGTTTGTGAGTGTAGGAGAAGTCAGTCAAAAGCTGACGAAAGAAGAGAAGGGGGAGCAAAAGTTAAAGAGAAACTGAGTGAGGAGAACATGATGACAGCAGTGAGTTAGTGATGCTAGGAGAGTGCTGTTACAGGAAGAAAATATGGAGAAATCAAATATGTACAGAAAGATAAAAAGGAGAATGAGAAAGCAAAAGTACAAGAAGATTTAATCTGTTAGTTCTGCTGGGCTACACTCTTAATTCATACAAGCAAACATTGTTTTTGTTTCATCTTTCATAGTATTTTTGAGGACACTTCAGTACGGAAGGAGGTACATAAAGAAAGTTATTTATTATAAGTATCAATGTATTGTGGTTTAGAAATGTCGTATTGGTGCAACTGTTAGGCCATGTAGATGCACAGGAAGATGCAGTCTGTACACTGGCAAACTTCTAGCCTGAGAGAAATAACATACATGATATTGCACATTCCCAATAACTGGTACTGGGAAAGTAAAGGAGGAAATTTGAAACAAACCTGGCAAAAGAGAGATGTTCTAAGGCTCAACAGGATGTCTGGATTCAGAGTTAAACAGGTAAGAAATTTGGCCCCTGCAGTTCTTCTCACAGTAGGTCTTCTGACAAGCTGTTAGCTTTATTTCATTGGTGGCAAAAGCATTTGACAGGGAATATGTATCTTTGTTCCAGTTTTGTGAGCTCTCCATCACTCCAGGTGTATCTTGCCCTGGAGTGAATGCCCCTCTCATTCCATCCTTGTTATTGCCCTGGCTAGAGTAATTACAAGAATGAATGATTTTGACTTAGGTGCATTTTTTTTTTGCTGGTTGTTTTAGGTTTTAAGCCTATTGTAGGAAATGTTTTTCAATATACTTTTCCCTTTGTTATTACTTGGTCTCACTGTAAAGCACTAGTTTAAAGATTTCCTAAATAATTTTTAGGGAGAGAAGTACAGAAGGAATGGGGCTGGATCATAGATTGGAATGTAAATTCAGTTACTTGCTGGGGGGTGGGTGTGTTATGTTTTCTGTTGTTTATTTGTTTGGTTTTTTAAGTCCTTCAAGTACAGGTTTTAGCAGTGTGAATCTGTTTATCAGTCAGAAGAGGCCTGAGGTAAGAAACAAGCACCTGTGTCTGTGATGTGACTGTAGCACTTACAGCCTCAGTGGCAGCTTTCAAGCTTCTCTGGTTCTGATTTCCAAGTCTAAGATTTAATTCTAGGAGTGTAAAGTGGGAACCTCTTAATGTATATTATTTATGGTTTGTAACACTTGACATCTCTTAAAATAGGGACTTGTGCTTAGCATTTCAGAATTTCTAGAAAGAAGTGAAGTGGGTTGTCATATACCTTACTTGTTACTTAAGTCACAGTTTTGTTGTGGTAGCGGAGTTTTGCCTTTAGACAGAAATAAGTGTTTAGTAAGCTGTCGAGCAGTGAGTGATTTTTATACAGTTGTTGGGATGAGATCAGTAAATTATCTGAAAATGGTCTTAGGAGCAAAACCATTTCAGGTGGACTGAAGGTCCTTCCCTTGTTCTGTGTGTCACGTGAAGTAATGGTGTTTCCAGATCCATTGTCTGTGCGCTGTATGGAGATTTATTTACTTTCAGCAGCAAAGTTGATCTTGTTTATTTCAGTAAGTGCTTGCTTTAGGTGGTATCTGAAAGGGATAAGGAGGTAAAAAGCTGCTTTTTAAAATAAATATTATATTCGGACCGTTGCTAGCCCTCATTATCCACTTTTATAAACTAGAGTTTGCTGGCTTTTTGTCAGCCTTATTGAGAAGCTTTGTTAATGCTCCACCATGAAAATGAAAGTTTCATACATATTGACATAATTAATGAAGAGGCAGGCAGCATGCTCTACCAATTAACACCACAGGGAAAAGTAAAATTGGCTTCTTTTTTGCATGTTTCACCAAAGTTAAGAACTGTAACACCCAGCAAATAAATAGGGATCCTTTTAATGAGCTGCAAGATTGAGCTGAATAACTCTGAAAGGATGTTGTGTAAACATTGCCAACTATTTAGTGTTAAGAGTAATTGATGAGCTTAGTTGGGGGGGTGGGGGGGGAGCCTGTCAAAGAATAGAAGTAGTGCTTATTAATGAATAAATTTTATTTTCAATGCAGCTATTAGACATGTTAAAGAACATAACATGGACTTTAGAACAAATATGAAATAAACCAGAGAATTTACTGCTTGCTACTCGACCAACTAGTTTGTCAGAATTCATTTCTTCAACTGAATATTTCTGTACTTAGTATTTACTTGTGGTGAAAACTTGACTAATTCTTCTCTGATGCTGGTTCTCAGTAGCCCAACCATCTGGCGACATAAGACATCACTCAACCTTGAGTTTTTCCAACTGTCCTGATATTGACAGTAACAGGGGAGTAAATGGGTGAAGTTTCTCTGTGATTTGTGAAGCTTTCTGTCTGTCCTGAGACGTATGTGTAGAAGATTCAGAGCAGTTCAGGTTAGAACTCTTTTCAGAAAAAATATTTTCATTAAACAAACTTGTCCTAAAAAAACTTATTAGTGAGATTGAGTTTTCAAAACATACAAAGATCCAAAGCTGTAATGGCTGTTTATTGGGGAAAAAAAATAATGGGAATTGGAAGTTAAAGGCCTGATTCAGAGCCTGCATCATCATAATGCGTCATAGTGTATATGTGATAACAGAAATGTAGTTTTAAATGTCTTTTTAAGCAAATAGAACATCTCCTTTGCTTTCTATCCATTCTATATAATTTGACTTTTGACAGTAATCAGTTTGTACAACTTTATTTTAGCCCAAGTATTGTATTAGGTCACTTTTCTAGTGAGGAAGATACATTTCTGAATTATTTTTTACTTTCAGTAATTTTTATTTATGTTTCATTTCCTCATGAAGTAGTCAACCTTGTTTCACACTTGTAATCAACATTTAATTTTTTTTGTTTTCCATCCTTTTACTACTTCACTACTTCATCTTTTATTTTGTTTTTGTTTGTTTGTTTGTTTTTAGCCTCTCACATACCTAGTCATTTTTGTGTATTCTCCTTACATACCTGTATATTGTCTAATCTTTTTCTAACCTAGTTTTTATCTGAACCTCCCTTGAATTAGTAAAATGTCTTCTCCTCCTCTGCCCTCTAGATTTTAGTTACTTTATTTTTCTCCCCTTTAACAATTGTCCTGCTTATGTCCTTCAAAACATTTACTGGACTCTGTTCTGTCCTTAATGTTGGGCCAAGTCTCTGTGGTGGTGGTGTTCAAGACTTTCTGGCTGTTCTCAGTTAAGCTGATGGCTGTCATCCTTTCTTCTCCGCCAGCTGGCTGTAACGCTGTCTCCGCTCTGGCTGTTGCTACCACTGCCATACCAGTGTCTCTTCTGTCCCGAGTATCCGAATATTCTGATTCGCCTCTTTGGACGTCCTGTACTCTCCTTCTGCCTTTCTGACACTTTTCCCTATCCGCCCAGTGGAGTAACTTCTAGAAAGTCTATAAACCACAATGGCAACCGCAGAGTTCCAACGAGGGAGCTGAGCATGGATGTAGTAGGAGAGAGATAGGAAGGACAAAAGCCACCATAAGGATTCATAAAAGGAAAATACTTTATTGGCTTTTTTTTTTTATGAGGATTCTATGTATAATTGTGTTGTTGACTTTTGCTCACAAAACCATTTGCTCTCTTTAATGTTTCGTTTTTCCATATTTGTGAAGAGGTAGAATATTACTTAAGTAAATTAACTAATTTATTTGTCTTCAGGTTTTATGAAGTTCCTTTCTTGAAACCGGCCAAAGATAAAAAATAGTTAATAACTCATTAACTGGAGTCACTAAAGCTTAAAGTACAATGAGCTTATTAAAGACTAATGATCATAATTTCTGTGATAGAAAACTGGAATGATGCAGAGATCTTTAATGCTGAAATCACTCATGCATTCACCTCTTGTATAGCAAGTATATTTCTGGCCACCCGTATCTCACATAGGTAGAAACAGAAAAGATACTGAGACAGAAGGTGACAAGAATAACAAGAAGTACAAAATGGCTTCTAGCTGATGAAAGCTTGGATAGATTAGGATTCTAGAGCTGGGGGTGACGACAGCTAAGTGAAGAGAGAGGCCTATACAATCATCAGTTCTTCCAAGAAGATGGAATGTTTTTGCACTACAAGAATTAATACTCAGTGATATGGTCAATCAGCAGGTTCAGTAATAGAAAAACAAAGTACTTTTCTCATGGACCATAATTGCACAACTTCGAATTTATTTGGGTTCCAGCAGGGTGGGTCGAGCGGTGGCTGATGTCTGTCATGGCCAGTATACGAGTTCTAGCTCAGGAGGCTCAGCAGCCCCTGGCAGCAGGATTATGTTTTGAGGGCAGGTGCTGTGCTCCACGCAGCATGTCTTACATTCGCTCCCTGTTTTCTACTACAATTCTGGACCAGATGGGCCTTTTTTTTTAGGCAGTATGGCATTTTTTTCTGTATTAAAAATAGGTATGAACTAGATGTTGTTACAAAACTGTCATGATCAATAAGGGCTAATTAAACAATTGTAAGGTTCAAAATCAAATGAAAGAACATCTTTGTGTGTTTCACATTTGTATGCCGTGAATTAAGTTTCTGCAAGTAAATATGAGGTAGTTGGGGTGGGCAGGTTAGAGCTTATTAATTACCTAGCTTTGTACATACAAGCAATGTATGTGCCAGCTCCAGTCACTGCCAAATCCATCAGCTTTGAGGGGTTTCCTGTTCATTTCTGCTGAACTGTGAGTGTATGTGACAGGCCGTGGTTCTGTCAGAACGAATTGTCCCCCTCGAAAAGCTGGCAGCACAGGGAAGTGACAACTTAATGGAAGCTAAAGCACTCTAATGGCAGTGCCTGGTGAAAGCCTGGGAAAGCCATCCCTAGCGTTTGCCCTGGCTTTTGAAAATGTCTCTTTGCATATCCGGGTGCGTGCAAGATATTGGAGCTTTACTGGAGTCACATTTACAGGTATCATTAAATGAAATAAGATTCAGTAAAACAGGTTTTTTTGTTGATAGACTTTATTGCACTGAGGTTGGCCCGCCTAACGCTGTGATTGTGTTGCATGTGCTCTGAGGTACTGCAGTATTACTCGTTCTAAGATCCTTAATTTTCGGTGTCAGGTAAACCCACTTTAAATACGTAAAGTGACGAGAAATGTAAACATTTCATCCTCCTGTTCCCGTGAGTGCATAAATATTTTTATTTAGATGGGCATGCAGTGTGTGTCTAATTGAAAGGATGAAAGCATAATGCACTTTGTTTAAGTATACTTGATTACAGATGAACAATGTATAGATTATTTCTAGTGCCTTTTATTAGTACTATGAGTTAAAAGTTGTGTTGAATCGATGGATAAAATAATCATACCAAGATTAATTTATGTTTTTTGGTCTATTTTTAGATGGCATTGGTGTATGCTAACGTATTTATTCTTAAATAAAAAGCCAGACATTTGCATACATTACATTTGTGAACTATGTTATGAATACCCAGTGAGTACATTTAAAAATTTAAATTTTAATTACTTTTAAATATTTTAATAACTTTATATAGGTATAAAAATGGTGGTTATTCCATTTAGATTACTGCAGTCTTAGAAGGGTTACATGCAAATAGTTGCCTTGTTTCTGGTTTTCGTGGTGGCTTTTGGGCAAAACCAGAATAGTGATGGCTTTCAGTAGAATAGTATTTCTTCATCTTTGGATAAAATAATGTGTATGTTTTTATAGTTTGTAATTAGCAGGGTAGACTTTTTTAAAAGAAAGTGATGCCTATTAATATCATTAAAAAGAGCTAGCAAACTTAATTGGTACTATACCATTCATCCAAGTTCACAGAAAAAGAACAGGAGAAAGCAGACCAAAGAAGACTTCAGAATTCAAGATGAGAAAACCAGGTGACTGGTTTAAAATAAAAACAAACAAACAAACAAAAAAGAAAACAAACAAGCAAGATCTTTTCTCTATGGTTATTTTCATTACAGTTTCCTGTGCAGTTGGAACTTACACGTTGTTTAGCATGTAACATTTATTTTTGTGAAGAAAAAGTGAATTGTATAAACAGGCACTATTTCTTTAATGTTTTTCTTAACACAAGTCTATTTCATTTCCTCCTTCCCCTCATTTCAGCCATCTGGGGAGACGTACACTGACCTTACAAAGCTCTGCATTCCATATTGAATGATAGGATATCTGGGTTTGCTGCACACTCTTAACTACTTAATTATATTAATGCACTAAAAATACAGTTTGAAAACTTAAAATAAAAATTGTTTACATACCTTCAACAGCTCTGTGGGTACAGAAGATAACTGAGTTATCATTCCTTGATCTCTAAGCGTCAGAATCCAAAGGTAAAGCTGTTGAATAAAGGCATTTCTTGTAGCTTTGTTGTGGATAATTCTATTAATTTATTGGCTTGTATTGTGGATAAGTTTGTGCTTCGCAGTGCAATTGGAGCTGTGTACTAAAGAGTCCAGTAATACAATTTGTGATTCTGAAGCAGAGAAAAATATATAGATATTGTCATGTGATATTTTTCATCTTAGTTCATACAGAAACATTTACAAATTATGATGTATTTAGGGGATATGCTTGTTGAATTCACAGTTGTCTGGGATTCTAGGATGTAGGGTCTATTGATGTAACTAACCAAGTCTAAAAGCAAGAAGAGATAAATGTGTCACTGAAAACATTTCAGAGCTGGGAGAGTTCTGTAGAGGAAGAAGAGAGATACATAGCAGGACATAAAGAAAAAAAGGGGAGATTATAGAAGTCTAAATATAGGTATATACTGAGAATGGAAATTGAGAAAGACAGATGCCTTGTAAGGATGAAGTGCCACAAGTAGATCCTGCTGTCACAGAATGCCTTGAACTGCACTCCTTGTAGGCAACACTCAGCCCACAACCCTCTCTCTACCTTTTTCCAGGTATGGATTTCTAAATTGGACTTTCTTTTTTTTGGCGTTTCCTTGTCTCCTGTTCTTGCAGGTTCTCTGTGATTGTATTGCCTTCCCCTCCACCCTTTTTGATACCACACCGTAACAAAGCAATTCTAGCAGAATCACTTTGCTTACCCTTATTTTTAGTAGTGACAGCCACCTATGTTTGGGTTCTGACCACTCTCACTTTGGGTCTGTTTTGCGTTATGGAGTTTTGGTATTTTTAAGGATTTTCTTCAGTTAAGTGTGAAGCTATGATTTATACTAACAATCTACTAGATAGTTTATAATAACTGATAATAATATATTTTTGCTATGAAATGTTTTTGAGAATGGCTCACTTAGATGTTCTCATGGAGTCAGTCGCACTAAGCGTATTTTGAGTAGAGAATCTGCACTTCTCTGTATATTGAGTAACTGGTTTTTATATTATATCATACATTACTTCTTATTTTCTTAACAGACATGTTCTCTATTAGAAATTGTTTCCTTAACACAGAATTAATAAGAGCTCACAGAACCTTTGCTTCATTTAAATTGGAGTTTTCAAGCCTGTTGTACTTGGTAGTGCAGCTCTCTGTCACCAGTCCTTGCATATTTAATCTTTAATGGTGACCACAGGATCTGCATAATGCTCAGCCTTTGGCAGTTTTGCATTTATTGCTTTCAGACATTAAGGAGCATCATCCAGGTTGATGGTCCACAGTTAAAACATCCTTTTAGAAAAAAAATTGACTAGAAGTCTTTTACACTGTCATTAAATAAGTTATTTGATTTAACTGAATAATGATCCACTCGAACACGACATCATTACATTGCCAACTCTTCAGGTGCTGGCTTGGCATCACCGACTCTGCAGTGTTTTATCCCACCAAAACGGAGGGAAGTTACTTGTGGGTTTCAGTTGTAAGGGTTTGTATGCTCTAGTGGCCTTTTATCTCATCTGCGATGCTTGCTTCTTAGGAGAAAGCAAAGCATTTGAAGAGAGACTTGTTGATTTCAAGCACAGTGTTTTACACAGAACATGATTGTCGCAGACTAGGCCTCAAAACAGAGCTGGTGGCAGAGGAGGACAGTACTGTGAGCTCACTTGTTGCAGTTACACTGATGACAGGTCACCTTATGTAAGAAAGAGTCTAATAAAATAATACTGTCTAGTTTTATACATACTGATTTTTTTTTTTCAAGAGGTGTTGGAGGCTGGAGTAATTTCATAACAGAGGAGATGTTCTGACAGCTTATTTTGCTTTGAAATGATCGTGTCCTCAGTACTGAGGGAGATATCATCATTGATAAATTATTGAGCACAAATTTTTCTTCAGGTAAGAATTTCATCTTCCATTATGATGGATGTCTCCCATCTTACACTAGGTGCACCTAGCTCCTTTAAGAGCCAGAGGTTCAAAAGCATTGTTTCGCCACTTTTATTTTCTAGTTGCTTGAAATATTGTTTCCTCCTCCTTTTAAGTACTTCTTTTGACTGAATAGATAATATTAAAGAAAATACAGGTTTAATATAACTTTCTTTTTCCCTAAACTTAACTAGACATAACTGTGGATTTACAGAATTATACATAGATATTTCTTTATATACGTGGATTTTTTTTTTTGTCCTTTTTAACCTAATGGACAATTCACTATGTTGATGAGCTTATGCTGTCAGATGAAGATTAATTCTTCCATTTTAATGACACCTTATTTTAATTTCTTTTAACTGCCTAAAGTCAGCAAACCATGATCTTGACTATTTCCCTTTCCAGAAAGCTACTGATTGATGTAACGGGATATTCATGCATACATATATACATACACATATATGCAAATTACTCTTCAAATCCATGTCCAAATTAATTGTTCATTTGGTGGATTTTTTTAATTGACAAAATTTTTATTCTGTAAAACAGTACCAACTTCACATGCCCACAAAAACTGGATTATTTGTGTGCATGATGTGATTTCAGTGAGAATGGGATTTTTCTGTTCACACCAACAGCTGTTTCCCTTATACCTGCCTTTGTCTCCTACCTTTTTTTAAAAGGTTGTCTTACCTTTAAGAAGCGGCTTACTTTCAATTTCTGCAGTATAAATACTTGTACCTCATGCATGGAGTATATCGGTACACGTAGGAGAAACTTCTTAAATTTGGGCAAAGTGTGCAATATAGTGTGCATGTTTGTGAAGTTGGAAGAATCTTTCTTCAGGAAAAATCTGGACTCTGGAGAGGTATCAAATTTTGTTGGAACTGGGACAAAAGTGAAGTGTGCACAATAATTATTTCATTCATCTCTGGGCTACATTTTAGGTGTTGTGAAGGAAAAAAGCAAGAGGAATATAGTTGCAGTCAGAGGTCAATGTTAAGAAGTCCATGTAAATCAAAATTATTCTACACTACAAGTAACTCTCTCTTCTCCCTTTGCCTCGTCCTTTCCCTACCCCAGCTAGTTTTTGTTTGCCCTAACACTTTTTCTTGCCTTCTTCACTTCTAGTGTTGTTAATCCAAATTAACCAGAAGTATAAATTTGATTATAAGTATAAAACATATATATAAATGTTATGCCATATACCTTCTCAGTCTAGATTTCTATTTCAGTTTATCTTAGCATGTATAAGTACCAGGCATAAATGCTTAAGCTGGAAAATTCTGACAGAAGTTTACAGTGTTGTACAGCTTCTTCCGTGTCTCTGAAACTCTGAAAGGCAGAGGAAACATCAGAAATCTCTTGGTGAGGTTTGTAAAGGGTCTGTAAGAGTTGCAAAGGTGGTGTGAAATCAACCCAACTTGCACACGTAATCAGGAGACTGTTTGGACAAAAACCTACCCGTGTCAATAATGTGCCTCATTCTGTTTACATGAAACAAATTTGGAATTTACACAGAAAACTAATGGAGTCTCTGGTGTCTTGCAGATTTCCTTGGCTTTATCTCCTATGTATAATTAATGTAAGCAAGCGAGTGAATGAGCGCTTTTCTGTAGGAGTCAATAGGCAAGTATGTTTGGAAAATGAATGAACTGCGAAGATTAATTGCAAGGTTACCCGCCGGAATATCCTGTTGAGAGACACAGAAGGAAATGCCAACCTTATATATATCCAAAGGATTTCTTTATTAGAAGTTGTTCATAGTTTAAATAACATTAGATTTCAGACTGGACTGAAGATAATGCTGTATTGTGACTATATGAGTCTTAACAATTGAAAGCTATTAATTACTGTAAGAGAATAATTAATATGAATATTGATCTTGATCTGCTCAGGTAGCTTGTTAGTATTCTGCATAATGACTGCCAATTCCAATAATAAATAGAAAAATGCATTTTCTAAAATGCACAGTGGTTGACTAGTCAGCAGAAAGATTTAAATGAAAAAAAAATGAAAGCTTTATGTGAACAATTTTTTTGTAAAAAAAGAAAAAACAAAAATCCAACCAAAAAAAATCTCACAAATGAGAACATAGAATTATAGAATGGTTTGGGGCGGAAGGGACCTTTAAAGGCCATCCAATCTAACCCCCCTGCAAGGAGCAGGGACATCTCCAACCAGATCAGGTTGCTCAGAGCCCCGTCCAGCCTGGCCTTGGATGTTTCCAGGGATGGGGCATCCACCGCCTCTCTGGGCAACCTGTCAAGGTCCCTCTGGAAGGCATCCCTCTCCTCCAGTGTGTTAACTGTACCACACAGCTCAGTGTCATCGGTAACTTGCTGAGGGTGCACTCTATCCCACTGTCCATGTCACTGACAAAGATGTTAAACGGGGCTGGTCCCAGCCCCTGAGGAACGCCACTCATTACTGGTTTCCACCTGAACATTGAGCTGTTGACCACAACTCTTTGAGAGCAACCATCCAGCCAATTCCTTATCCTCTCAGTGGTCTGTCCATCAAACCTATGTCTCTCCAGTTTAGGGGCAAGGATGTCATACGGGACAGTGTCAAAAGCCTTGCCCAAGTCCAGGTAGATGATGTCAGTTTGCTCGTCCTTTACCCACCAGTGCTGTAACCCTGACATAAGGGTCACCAAATTTGTCAGACATTATTTGCCCTTAGTGAGGCCATGTTGGCTGTCACCAGCCACCTCATTAATATTAAGGATATAATGGAAACATGATACAGTTAAGAACTTTTGGGTTTGCTTTGTATTTTTCTAATCACTTTAGAGATCTTATCTCTTTTGAGCCTAGATTTTTATTTCTTTTAGCCAAGTGCTGCTTATCAATATTTTAACAGTATTTTAAAATTGGTTTGCTGAAGGGAAGCAATAATATGTGGTGGTTTTCTGGTGTTTTGGGGTTGGGTTTTTTTTCTGGCCAAGCTTTAGGAATATTTTGAATCTATTGTTTGATTCTGTCTGCAGAACTCTGTTGTTTTAACTGCCACTTATGTAATATCCACCAGTATTGATCTAAAATGTGAAGCCAGCCTTATGAACGGTAGATAGGACCAAGGAAGTGCAAGAAGGAAAATCCTGAATACTCAAAGGAAAGAGCTTGTCAGCATTTACTGCTTTCAAGTTCAGATAAGTTTGGTTTGTTTTGGTTTTTTTACCAGTTTAGCATGAAATCAATGGTGTATGCATAATTTTTTAGATAAGTCTGAGATGGCATAGGAAATGGTTGCCAATAAGATTCTCAGCTGCCACACAATCTGGTAGAGCTCCTTTCTGCTCCACAGCTCCCAGTTGCATTCAGCCCATTGTCGATGTGATGCCACTGGCTCCTTGCCCATCTGTTTCAGTAATTACTGTCATATAAACTGATATTTATAAATCAGAAACCATGTTGTTGTGAGATAAGCCCATTGGAGTTACTTTTTGTGATGTGTTAAAGCAGTTTATTGGCTTGTTACTTTTAAATATAAATGTTCCATCAACATTTCCTGTAATATATAGAGAAGGATTCTGTGATTTTTTTTTTTCTTTTTTTTTTTTCAATAATACAAACCTAGGGATTGTAATGAAATATAATAAAACTTGGAAAATGTTTCCTCTTTGTCATTGTAACAGTACTTTCAGAGTTTTAGTTCTTTTTTTTTTAAGATCACAAAAGAAAACAGTGTCCTTGAATAAAGTATTTGTATTAATAGTTTTTGGCACACATGATTTTTTAAGTGTAAAATATACAATGAAGTGGTTTGCCCTATCCAAATTATCCATTAGCACAACAGGATTATCCTGAATTACATCACTACATATGTCAGCTAAATGACAAAGATTTCGGGAGGATGAGAAGCAACTCTACTCTTGCAGAAATTGGGTAGAATCAAAGGTGAGTTAAAAGAAATATGACATCCAGGAGCAGACAATATCCTATCATCAACTTAACCCATTAACACACCCAGAGGCAATGCTAGAGACGCCAACACAAATGTTAGTGGAGTGTGCCAAAGAGCCAGATGCCATCGCTGGAAAATGACTTCCACAGCTTGGCATCTGTGCCTTCTGCCTGTCTGCCGAAGAGGAGGAAAAGCTGGACAAGCATGTTTGTTTTGGGGTGTGTATAGAGCATGTTTCCCTCCCCTCCCTTTACCTCTCTCATAGCAGTGTTCTTGGCTAACTTGCATCAGACAGATGAGTAACAAATTTAGAAAGGATACAGGCATTTCTGTACGCATATATGTGTATGTAAAAAATGTGTATCTGTTTGCATTTGGACATTAGGGCACGATGGAACAGAAAAAGGGGGAGACTAGAGAAGGAGGCACGAGAATACAGAGCAAAGTAAAATCAGAGCATCACAGAATAGGATTATGAACATAAATGTTTACCCTTCATGCTTCTTACAGTGTTCGTTTATTTTAGTGTTTTCAGTGGTGAAACTTCATAAATTTCTCTAACTTTTCGCAAGTCAGATCTCCTCTGTAGATCAAACAAATCCTTGATGTGTTGTCTTTGCAGTGACATTCCTCAAAGCGTGTTTGGAGAAGTAGCATTTGTCAAATGTAATTTTTACAATTTAAACTTAATTCTTGTATGTGATTATTCATATAATTGTGTTATACCTGGATAAATAGATATATATGCATCCAAATACTATTTAATTGCTTCTTTTTAAATTTGAGGGATAGTTTTTATCTGTCAGACTTTTCTTAGTATGCCTAACCTTTCTAAACTACTAGAAGTGCGCCTACCACAATTTGAGTGGTCTCCAGCAATGGTGGGGCCGCTGCAAACTGTCCGCTGTAGGTAGTGACTGCTGGGGTTTTATGGGTAGCTAGTGGCCAGCTGTACGTGTATAAAAGGTGTGTTATCGTACCCAAATGGCTGTGTGGGTATGGACTGGGCAGGGAGATAAACGCTGTCACTTGGATGATTTTCACCTCTTCCGTTTTCAAGTCTATATGTTCTGTGGAAGAAATTGTGGGAAACTGAGAACTTGTGAACAGTCAAAATCCTTTTTTAAAAAGTGAAAATACAACAGTAGTAAATAGGAAATAAAAGAGCTAATTAATTCAGGGAATACTCTTTAAAGATTTATTGATCAGAAAGGGAGAGACAATTTGAGGTGAAGTGTACACTTAAAATATTACTTTCCAAAGCTTAAAAAAAGCTCACGCAAGATTGTTTTTACGATTCAGCTGTCAAACATGGTTGCAAAGGCCCAATTTAAGGCAGACAATAAAGGGGTTTTTATGAACACTTGTTCAATATCCTACCCCATTGACAGAGCAAGCCTTCTTTTGTGTGAGATAGTGCTGGGTTCTGAAATGAAACACAGTAGGCAGGAGGAAGTTGAAAAGACTTCAGAAGCTATCATCTGTCTCAGAACTAAAGGACTTTTTTCCCCACGTTAAGTTTCAGTGTTCTGTCTTTCATGCATTCAGTACATACTAAAGCTGTTAAAAAGATATCGGTGTCAGAGCACGTGGAATTATAAGTACAAGCAAAGTTGCAGTTAGAGTTGGTCTGGACAAAAGAGGATTATTGCTTTCTGAATTCTTATTTAAAACCTTCAGGTCCATTTTTTTTTACGTTCAGTGCTCATTGCTGAGGACAAGAACTAACAAGACATAATCATCAATATAATTTACATTTTAGTAGCAGTGGAGTTTTAAAATTTTTAATAAGTTATGAAAATTTTGACAGGATGATAGAATTGGCACTGTGCAATTTAAGGTTTTTCTGTCATAAGAGATCCATACGCATTGATCTTTGCGTTTTTTTCAGAGTTAAATCTTCAGATGCTTTATCCTAGAATAAAGTCTTTATGATTTGGATTTGAAATTCCAGTTGTCATCACTGAACTGTTTTAACTTACCAGTATTACATTTAAGTTGGGTTTTTTTCATTGCTGCTTCTTCTCCATATTACAGATGATCTAATTTTTTTTCACTTCACCTTTTTACACTTCAGTGCTTCACAGACTTCACTACCAAAACCTTGCCACATAAACGCAAGGCACTTTTTTCTTTTTAATTTTTCTTGATGCTTTCATATATATTTTAATTAAGTTATAAAAACATAAGCAGGTGCAGGTTCTGACTATCAAGAGAAGCAGCTGTAACTGAATTCTTAAAGATTTAAAAGTGGCATACCACAGAGGCTTAAATGATTTCGTATGTATTTAGTAATTTATAGAAGGTAAGTGGCTGGTTATTCCAACACTCAGTCAAAGATTCAGAGTTTTAATGTTACAGCAGCACAGTATTACAGTTTGAAGGAGTATCTGGAGATGGTTGCATCCACCACCTCTGCACAAAGCAGGGTAAGCTGCATTGAATAGCAGGTACACAGGGACCAGGTTTTGGGGTATCTCCAAAACCAGAGACTCCACAACCTGTATGGAAATGCTGTTTCAATGTTTGATAGATCCTCCGCCCAGGGGAAAAAAAAAAAAAAAAAAAGTTTTCTTAAGTTTAAATGGGATGTTGTGTTTGTCAGTATGTGCACATTGCCTCTTTTAATTTGCCTGGACAGCAGTGAGAAGTGTCTGGCTCCGTCTTTACTCTCTCCCGCCAGGTATTTATGCATGTTGGTAAGATCCCCCCGAGCCTTCTCTTTTCACAGCTAAACAGTCTCAGTTGTCTCAGCCTCTCCTTGTATGTCAGGTGCTCCATTCCCTTACGCATCTTTCTGGCCCTTTGCTGGACTCGCTCCAGTGTGTCCACCTCTCTCTCGTGGTAGGAAGCCAAGAGCTGGACACAGTACTCCGGGGTGGCCTCACCAGTGCTGAGTTAAAGGGGAAGGATCACCTCCCTCGTGATCTGCCCACCAGGCCCTTCCTAACACAACCCAGGATGCTGCAGGAGACGTAGTTTGCTGCAAGGGCACGTTGCTGGCTTGTGCTCAACTTGTCCTCCTGGTTGTCCATGTCCTTTTCTATAAAGCCGCTTTCCAGCTAGTTGTTCCCCAGCACACTCGTGCATGTGGCTGTTCCTCCCCAGATGCAGGACTTGGCGCTACTTGGTGTACTGTTTTCATCATCTTCGTTACCAGACTCCATCACTTTGCTTGCATTTGTAGTAGCAGTTTTTGGTTTGCTTTGAGTAATGATTTTCGGGTGTTTTCTTTTTCCAACCCCTTGAACTGTATTTTGTGAGTAATAAATCTTCCTGGTGTTTTGCAGTTTGCAGTTCACACAGCAAATTATTCAAACATTTTATTACTGTTACATTAAAGTATTTTGTTTATGCTACATCACAAAAAGATTTTGAATTTTGAATTACTGTAGGTGTGTTTTATGGTATTTCATGCTGAACTCCACCTCTGTTGTGTAAATGTTTTTTCTTTTTCTTTCTTTTTACTTTTAATTTCGCTCTTATCTGAGAGACTTACTATCCTAAGATTTTTTAATTTTTTGTTACTGGCTATTTGGAAATCAACAAGATGGGGAGAGGCTGTTCAGTAGGGCCTGTTGTGATAGGAAAAAATTATTTACAATGCGAGTTGTAGAACACTGGCCCAGGTTGCCCAGAGAGGTGGTGGGTGCCCTATCCCTGGAAACGTTCAAGGCCAGGCTGGATGGGGCTCTGAGCAACCTGATCTGGTTGGAGATGTCCCTGTTCCTTGCAGGGCTTTGAAGGTCCCTTCCAACTCTAACTGTTCTATGATTCTATGAACACATAACTGATCTGGGTCAGTTGTCACAGATGCAGTTATGTTACAGTTATGGCTATTAAAGGTGAGCTTCTAGAAAATTATTGAGAGCTCAGTGCCTTGAATTTCAGGGGCAGCCTGTTGCCTTATTATTCCTCAAAGCCTGATACAAAAGTTTTAAGTGGTTATGTGTTAATTATATGTGTTAATGAGTTGGAGGAAGGATGAACCAAGCAGGGCCAAAGCTTCTGAGTCATAAGAAGAGTTTAAAAGTACTTTAAACCAGGGAAAATGTTAGTGATCTTTTTTTGGAATTTGCAGTGCTATATTTCTGTGGCTGTAGGCTGGAGACAGATTGTATGTCAGACTGATGCTGTGTGAGAGGTTTTGTCTGAGTGGTTTCTCAAGTAAAGAATTCTGCATTTATTGTAAAAGCTAGTAAGGTAACTTTCCACCTAGCTAAGGTAGGTATTAAAATACAGAAGATGTAATTAATGTATAAGAAGAATTTGAAAACTTACCTTTTGTTTCAAAGAAAAGGGACTGCTGAAATATAATTTGAACCAACAAATTGAAAGTAAAATGTTTGGAGTGTGCTGAAAGGATTTGATGTGTTAAGTTTTATTCTTCAGACTTTCTCTTTTCTTTTTATTACTTCTGTCACAATAAAGACTAGTTTCTGTGTGCTTGAATAAACATCTACAGAATCAATATATGTGTATTTTTACACCTATATCTATAGCAGATGGTGGTCTGTTATCTTAATTGGTTATATACTTTATTTTATTCATCTACTCTGTCATCACGCTTTGGAATATTAGACAAAAACCCGAGTTCTGGCTCACTAGAACATTTTGAGTACATAACTTGCCACTTCACAAAAAATAGAATTAAAATAGCTCTTTTATGTTAGATGATTAAGACCTCTGAGCAGTTTTGTGAGTTCTGGTATGAGGAAAACAGTCCAGTGTTTTCAGTATCATAGTCTATGTGGCACAGATCCCTAAGGATCCATTATTCCCTCCATACTTACTGCCTTGTTCTTAGTCATTTGAAACCTTTTTCCCCAGGAGCCAAACAACAACTTGTTAAATGCCTAAACATCCCATGAAGTCACACCAAGAGGTGTGTGACAGCTACCAGCAAACACCTTCTGCCTTAGTGGCAGAAACTCCTGGATACTGCACAGAAAAAGGGATGGGTTAGAAGATACAGAGTAGTTCTGATTTATTCTGTGTGTTTAATCAGCCCTGTTACTTGGGTATGCAAATCTTACATCATTATTTATATTTGTTTACCTACAAATTTAGTTTCAAATCAGTGCAGCTTTGAAGGTAGATGTTTATTTGGTTACAGATTTTGGGGTTTTTTTTGTTTGTTTTACTTAATCTGTTTAAGTAGAACAAGAAAATAAAACTGTAGTTAGCTGTAGGTTTATACTATATTAACAAATGTGACTATAACGTAGGAGTCAGTTTTGTTAAATGGTACACAGATCAGCATGACAGGAGGAAGGTTTGAGCTGGAGTTGTTTGTTCTGTGTCATTTTGAATGCTTGGGATGTTTAGTTTCTCTGAAGGAAATTAAAAAAGAGGACTATGAGAAAGATTTGATGGCTTTATTCCAAATAGTTGGCAGAATGAAAGAGCAAAAATAAGGGAGAAGTGGAAAATTTCAAGCTGAAGCAGTGTGAAAAATGTTTGTGGCTTGGAAGGTGCAGTAATGGCTAACAGAAGCATTTTAGGGTTAATGCTGAAAAAAAAAAAAAAAGTAAGAAATCCAGAAGGACAGTCATTGCTCTGATTAAGGCAAGAGGTAAGCATGGTGTAGTCTGTTTTAGCTGTTAGATCAAAGAACAAATTTTGGGGATGACAGAAAAAAATAATGATTTTTTGTTGGGGGGTTTTTTGGTTTTTTTTGGTTTTTTTTTGTTTTTTTTTTTATAAACCACTTAAAATAGTACAATTTGTCTGGAAATGGAAGACGAATGAGAGGACTGAGAAAATCTTTTGAAAGACAGTGTATGTCTTTGTGTAATAACTGCCTGTTCACTGGTGGCTGTTCTACAGGCTAACTGTGTTCTATAGCACAGTTAATTCAGATAAGCATTAAAGGTGTGTAAAGATATTGGCTAAACAGTACAAACCCAAGCTTTTTTACTGCATTTCTCTGGGTCCTGTTTTATAGTTTGATGATCCTGTGAGGATATGTTTTCTCAGGTGTATCCAGTTCTGTGTGAATTCAGATTGCTCATCAGTTAACATATGATAAAACAGAGGTACCACACAGTATACAGTTAAAATGACAAAAATACAATTGAAATTCAGAGAAATACAGAGACAGGGCAAAATATGAACCAATAAATCCTGCATGAAAGCATTTAAATACTTAATTTTACTTGTGTAAAGTTTTGTTTTGCTATGAAAGATCTAAAATATATGGCACTTTTGTATGTCTAGAATATAAATAATCTGACTATAGCATTATTCTAAAGTTCATGCCTGTTTTTAAAATGATTTAGTGTTCTCCTGTAGGTCTAAGTTTTATCCAGATGTCTTAGTCACAGCAAAAGCACATCATTGAGCATTTTATTTGTCATTGCACAAGTCTTGATGGACTTGCAAGTTAGAACTGTACTGTTTTTAGTTGGGCTGCATATCACACCTGTTTGGAAAAAGATAAAGATGGAGGTGTTTTTGTCTTTCACTCTGAGGTTTCTGAGGATGTTTCTTCTTGAAATAGACTGGACAAAACAGAGTGGTAGGCTTCTGGCACGAAACCTGCCTACTACATGCAATTAGTAGTGAATTATTTCTTTGTCAGCAGGATTACTGATATTAGCCCACCCACTGTTCTGATCTGCTGCTATCAAGGGAATTTGCTTCTAAATTGTAGTTGTTTAAACAAAATCTGAAAAGAATCTTCAAATTCGTAATGAATTCATAATTTATGTGTAGAGGAGTGAGTTATCTTGCTTTGGAGAACCTTTTTCTCATTACTGAGTGTAATGGGATAGAGGAATTGAAGGAATGAAGGAAGGTTTTCCTTCAAAATTTACTTTATTTAACATCAGGAATTCTTTCAAGAATTCAGTAGCTGAGCCATCTCTAAGCAAATAGGTGATATGGCAGAGTTCTGAATGTGTATGTACAGGGTTGTGGAGAATGCTCCAAGTTTCTCATCAGTTTCTTAGAATGTTTTCTTAGAGGTAATTATCCCCAGTAAAGCTAGTCAAGGTCCTGCTTGCATAATTAAAATATTCTTTTCATAAGTATTTGTTTGGAGTAGGATGTATTTTTTTCATAACTTCAGAGCTTATGACTATTGTTTTAGTTTTTTTAAGTTGCAAGGGGCCAGCATTTCAGCGGAAGAAGACATTCTCTCCGAGTGTATTTTCTAGTGTGTTAAAACCTTGCAGTGCTTTAAGATTAAAGCAAGGGGTAAGATTACCTCTTTAATTAAAGCATATCACGTGTTTGAGATAATTTGTAAGTTGAGATAACTGCCATTTTTTACTTAAGTTTTCTTTGCAGAATGATCAAGAGCAGTCATTAATTAGTTCTCTCTAGTGAATGTGAACGCAAATATGGGTAACACAGCCGTCCCACCAGCAGAAGGTTCTATTCTGTGATCAGCATTACATGAACTTTTAGGACTGCCTACGCTTGAGATGTGGCCAGGTGACTTTCCGCTTGCTGCTTTCAGTTGGGATAAAGTGGATTGCCTGTCCCTTTATATTCCTTCAGGTACCTGCCTGAAAATGAACAAGTGATATTTTTTTTAATTGCTCTATAATGAGTCGCTTAAAAAAAAATTTTAGGCGAGTTACAATTGGTGGATTTTGCACTCTCCAGCTCCTTGTGTCCCTCCAGATTCCCAGTGAATTAGGTAGCTCAAAACATGTAACTTCTGTGTGCAGTGATTTTGAGTTGATGTCCCATATCTTTGTTTTCATTCACATAATCATTATCAAGAGTTAGAAGGTCTAGTTTATGGTATCGTGATGCATGAATCAATATTTCACAGCTTACATTTGGAAAGAAACTATCATTTTGTTTTTAAAAATTCACCTGTGCAATGAAGGCAGCACAACTTGATTCACACACAAATTACCATTTGGAGCATAGTATTGCAGAGATATATCAGGTTTTTGTAGTATCTTTTCCAACCTCTTCTGTATTAATACAAAATCAAATCTTAGTCCATGTAACTTGCTGCTGTATTGTTTAACTGAATGTAATTACATACCCTCTGCAAGATTTATTTAAGATTTTACCACTCCCCCAATAAGAATCTATTAATGCAAGATGACCATCTGGGATTTAGTGTAAAAATCAACTCACATTGCAAGCACTGGCATGTTATTCAGCTTGAATCTTTTATTATTTTTTTTTCTTCACTCTTTTTGTATGTCAAGGGAAAAAAAAAATTACTGTATCATGTTATGAAATACTGGGCCACATGCACATAAAAATATATCATAGTTGGCATATCTGTAATTTAGTTGTAAGTATGAAATTCCTGTTAGGAATCTATATATCATATTAACAAAACAATATCCGTCCTGTACGATGTTATTTTGGGAACGTGATAGCTGGATCTGAAATGGAATCCAAAGGTCATAGTTGGCATCGTATTGAGAATTACTTATCACATTTTCCTTCCTGTCACTAACCTCATCTCTCTCCAGCCCTAACTACAACTGTCTACCTTGCAGCAGGTGTGGAAACCCTCCAATATGTTTGTGCAATTTCCTTTTATAAACCTACAGAGAAGAAAGTTTTCAGACTGTGTATCAGCTTCTTTGTGGAGATGGCACTAAAATAATGAAGTGTTTGATTATTTGGGTGCAGTAAGTTAATTATATTAAATATATTTCTAATTTTTATTTTTTCTGATTGTATCTCTCAATTATTGAAATTATATAAATTATATTAGCAAATACTAAATTTAAAATAACAGGTAAAGGCAACATTAAGATAGTGTTCATCCCCCACAAAAGCCCTGCATTGCACTTCCTCACTGCAAGTAGCAAACTTTGGTTTCTAAAGTTGCTTTGAATAAGCCGCGAAATAGCCAATTCTATTTAACAGTAAACATAAAAATTATGTCTAAGGTTCAGGACTGTTGAACATCTGATTCTTTCTTGTGCTGAAAACCAGAAATTCCTAAATTTAAGCTGAAATGTTCTTTAAGGACGAATGTCTCCTCCGATAAAGCTCAAAAAAAAAAAAACCAACCAAAAAAAACCCCAACACTTTTCCAGATACTGCT
>WHYT01017317.1:400785-428242 GCA_009806455.1 Tetrax tetrax
TATGGGTAACACAGCCGTCCCACCAGCAGAAGGTTCTATTCTGTGATCAGCATTACATGAACTTTTAGGACTGCCTACGCTTGAGATGTGGCCAGGTGACTTTCCGCTTGCTGCTTTCAGTTGGGATAAAGTGGATTGCCTGTCCCTTTATATTCCTTCAGGTACCTGCCTGAAAATGAACAAGTGATATTTTTTTTAATTGCTCTATAATGAGTCGCTTAAAAACAAATTTTAGGCAAGTTACAATTGGTGGATTTTGCACTCTCCAGCTCCTTGTGTCCCTCCAGATTCCCGGTGAATTAGGTAGCTCAAAACATGTAACTTCTGTGTGCAGTGATTTTGAGTTGATGTCCCATATCTTTGTTTTCATTCACATAATCATTACCAAGAGTTAGAAGGTCTAGTTTATGGTATCAACTCACATTGCAAGCACTGGCATGTTATTCAGCTTGAATCTTTTATTATTTTTTTCTTCACTCTTTTTGTATGTCAAGGGAAAAAAAAATTACTGTACCATGTTATGAAATACTGGGCCACATGCACATAAAAATATATCATAGTTGGCATATCTGTAATTTAGTTGTAAGTATGAAATTCCTGTTAGGAATCTATATATCATATTAACAAAACAGTATCTGTCCTGTACGATGTTATTTTGGGAACGTGATAGCTGGATCTGAAATGGAATCCAAAGGTCATAGTTGGCATCGTATTGAGAATTACTTATCACATTTTCCTTCCTGTCACTAACCTCATCTCTCTGCAGCCCTAACTACAACTGTCTACCTTGCAGCAGGTGTGGAAACCCTCCAATATGTTTGTGCAATTTCCTTTTATAAACCTACAGAGAAGAAAGTTTTCAGACTGTGTATCAGCTTCTTTGTGGAGATGGCACTAAAATAATGAAGTGTTTGATTATTTGGGTGCAGTAAGTTAATTATATTAAATATATTTATAATTTTTTTTTTCTGATTGTATCTCTCAATTATTGAAATTATATAAATTATATTAGCAAATACTAAATATAAAATAACAGGTAAAGGCAACATTAAGATAGTATTCATCCCCCACAAAAGCCCGTTATTCCCTGCATTGCACTTCCTCACTGCAAGTAGCAAACTTTGGTTTCTAAACTTGATTTGAATAAGCCGCGAAATAGCCAATTCTATTTAACAGTAAACATAAAAATTATGTCTAAGGTTCAGGACTGTTGAACATCTGATTCTTTCTTATGCTGAAAACCAGAAATTCCTAAATTTAAGCTGAAATGTTCTTTAAGGACGAATGTCTCCTCCGATAAAGCTCAAAAAAAAAAAACCACCAAAAAAAACCCCAACACTTTTCCAGATACTGCTATGTACTCCAGATCTGAAGAATATTTTGTTTTAGAGGGGTTTCCAGTTCTTGTAAAGAGATGTCTTGCTACTCATATTTCTAATATTTAAGAGTAAGATAATTGATAATTTCATGAAACCTTCATTGGTAATTTCAGGAATGTTTAGAAGAGTCTAAGTTACAGAAGTTTATTAATGAAATAAAATATTTTTTTTTCTTTTTAGTGAAATGCGGAGCCTCCTGAGTTGTGTAAATGAAGTGTTAGTGAATTTATTTTTACTTTATACTTGTTACATTTTATAAAAGTGGTATAATATAATGCATTTGTTATGTTAATCTAAGTATATATTATTATAAACAACATTTATTATGTCATTCTTTGACATCTTGTTACTTTTTTGCCTAATTTAAGCTTTCATTTAGAGAAGTAAATTTTTTTTGTACTGTCATTCCCCTTGTCCTGTGCAGACCAGTCCCACTCCCAGGTTTTTTTTCCACTGTAATATGAATCTTAACAGACTTTTTTATCAAATTTATTATTGAGGGGAATGACAACTACTTTGCTTGTAAGTTGGTGCTTATTTATTTTATTCCCTGCTGCTCCTTTGAGTTCTTTTTTCCTGGTTGTGTTCTCAGTTTGGAATGGCAGCTTCCGTTTGAACTTGAGCCATCCTTCTGGTGTGGCTTAAAGCATCAGGAACATCATCAAGAGACAGGGACACACAAACCGAATGTGGTAACTCACTTGTTATAATTCTTACTAGTTTTGTGGTTATTACTAGTCCAGGCTAACCCTTGAAATGTGTGACGGATTTTAGAAGTAGGTAAAAAGTTTTGGGGAGAGGGGATACCTGAGGAAGGGAAAAAAGCCATCCTTTTACTCCAGATACACTTCCAGCCAACAGAGGCTCAAAACGTGAAGGTTCCTTGTCGTCGTTGCTGGCAGACTAAGAAAATACCAGAGATTGACAGAGTATATTGACAATGCTGGTTTACAATTATTCTTCTGAAATGAAGAATAAATACATATGTGTGTGTGTGTTTATGTTATTTCCCAGGATAATTTGTAATATAGTTAGATACGTGTGTGTTAGTGTGTGTGTGTGTGTATACAGACATACACAAAAATAACGGACAACTAGAATTTGATAGATTTCTAAATAACGGTAAGAGTGCCGGGCCTGTGTAACTTCTGGGAATAATACAGAAGAAAATCACTTCAACTCATTTCTTGGTTCATTGTTGTGTTTTAGAAATCCCTGAGTATGTTTTGGTGCCATGCAGTAAGGGGTTACATCGTGCTTTCCCCAGTCTGTCTGTCATGACACCTAATGTATGTTGGGAGAAGAGTACTGAGAGATTTTATTTTTTATTTTTTTTTTTAAGGCTATTAAAGGACTATAAAGACTGATACAAAAACTGGGTATTAAGTTTCTCCTGTGTGATCCTTTTGGTTGATTTGCACGTGAACAGAAATCTTGCATCATAAAGATTGAAGTTCAACCCTTCTTATTTGGCAGCAAGGACTGTCAACAAGAAAGGCATTCATTATTAATAATGAAAAAAGTCATATCCTGTTTCATCTCAGCCAGGGAGGAAAAGGACAAAGAGACATCAACACATTAAACTGTGTAGCTAACCCGTTCTGTCCTCCCTAAGCCACAGTAATGAATGTGATATATGCAGGCAGAGGCAACGTACGCTGCCAAAACGTGTATATTTGTCATGCAAAACAGCTTTCCTTTTTGCTTATCCTAGTGAGAGGCAATATTTGTTTAAAGAGGAAAATGAATGTACTTTCCAGCTGTGAATTCTGTGTCAGGGCACCCATTTTCAATGAATTTCATCTCAGTTCCCGGTGTTTTCTTCATAATTACATAGATAATGTGTCATTTTTGTATTTGAGGTTAGCCAGATAATCTGAACTCGGAGTTCCTACGCACAGTAGTTATTTCAGACCAGGTTAAGTATCTTGGTTTGAAGTTAATAAATACAATTTGAATACATCAACTCTTTACTGAACTACAAGAATATTATATAAGTAAGTGAATAGTTTGTTGTGTTTTTTTCTTAAATAGAGGGAAATATTCTGATTAATATGTATATTGAAAAAGGCATCAGGGTGCTTTTTCTGTTTTTGTTTCTGTTTTGTTGTTTGGGGTTTTTTTTAACTTAGTAGCTTTTGTTTTATTACATGTAAATATCTTAGAAGGTTTGCAAGTATACAGAATTTAGGGAGAAACTTCATTATGTTTCACAGAAATATTTCTAGGAGATACAATCAAAAGCAAATTGTATATTGCAGGCTCCAAAATATACATTCCAAATCTTTTTAAATGAAATAAATATTTGCAGTTCTGGAGCGTGACTAAATGTTTTGTAGTTAACATGTTCAAGAAAAAGTAATTAATACACATGGCATGTTACCACTGTTGCTTCTGTACAGAGTGTTTCTTTAAAAAGCATAATGTTCTGAAGCAAAAAGCAAAACATTCTAGTGAAATTAAAACTGAAGTACAATAATGTAATGTTCAACTAATAGTAAAAAAAAAACCAAAACCCTCAAACAACTATTAATACTTATTTGTATTCAGTTTTATAAATTCTGTAGCTAAGGCTAGGTTACTCAGGAAACATTCCCTTCCCTTCATACTCTGGTCTTAATTTTTGCAGTGCTCTAAAGCCCTTTGGTTAAATCCATGTGCAGGCAAAGAAAACAAGCGCATAGAGAATGGCGTTAAGAGGGAGTGTCTGTCTTTACGTGCAAAGTTCATTTGATGTTGCAAACGATGAGAAGCTGTTTGGCGTGTAGGTGAAGGACATGTCCCGTGGTGTCACAGAAGGGATAACAATAATTATCCAAGGCTGAGTATCGATGCAGAAGTGCTGCTTCCCTCTCTGTGAAGGTGTCTGCTGCATTTTTTTGGGAAGCATGAAGCCTGCCAATTCTAAACCTAATTCATATCAGTGCATGCCTGTGACCAAGGGTCTGTTGCCCTAATATGATATATCTTTACCTCTGAGGAATGACTGTTGGTCATCCAGTCATGGTGATGATTTATTGCCTGTTGGGACAAAAGCTCTTGCTAGGAAGAAAGCCGGTGCCTTTTCTAGCATTGTTTGTATGTTATGAATGAGTAGTAGAGCCTTATGTGCTTATGGTTCATCTAACTCTCAAAACCAAGAGTTTCATGAAATCCAGTGCATATTTTGGCACAAGTGAGCTGTGATAAACATTGGCAAGAGGGCAAGCAAGAGGCATTAGCCTTTGAGACCCATTGCTGGACATAGCTGAGCTGGGCATAGTCCAACTATTTCTTTTTCGCACCAATCAAATAGTGAGGGATTTGCTCCACTTTAGTAGATTGTGTCCACAAATGTGAAATTCAAGATTCATTTGATAAATTTAAACTTTGGGGAATTAAATATTTGAGTTTATGCAATTACCCTAATTACCCTGTGTGAAACAGTTGTTCGGTTATGTGAGAAAATGGCTACAGGAATGCATTATCTGTGTTGTGGGTTTTTTAATTAGAAAAAAAAAGGAAAAGAAGAAAATTATTAATAGATTCTAGCAGTCTTTGGTAGGTGGCTAGAGAAGGATGGGATTTTTTTCATGAACATGACTTTGGCCCTTTAAAATGAGTTTCAATACCTGCTCAGATTTGACCAAGTAAGACCTGTTAAATAACTCTTAGAAGTTAATGGGTAAAATGTCGGGACCGTCCCCCTTCAGTGCATCTCGCCTGTCCCGGCAGAGATCAGTCTGTGGGTGCAGGTCCTGTAAGAGCAGCTGGCTGCTCTGCCCGTGGTTCAGTTTCACGGCGTCTGGCAGAACTGGCCGCGGGCTGTCCCGGTGAGTCTGGCTATCTAAGTTCTCTGTCCTGCAAGCTTGTTTGTGTAAAGGACTTTGGGCCAGGCTGGAGCAGGACGCTGGAACACAGAAGAGCCTGTTCTCTCTGTGGGTCCCTCCTGCTGGCATTTAAGCTTTGTAAGGGACAGAAGTGTCAGGTTTGTTGGAGCAGGAGTGAATGCTAGGCTGGAGAACAAAGGAAAGAATGAATGACGATGAGGAATCAAAGGTTTTTTTTTTTTTTGTTTTGTGATTCAGTTGTTCCAGTGGACACACTGTTATTTCGACTCTCCGTACGTTACATTGAGTGAGAGAGGGCCAGTGTGTGTGGGGGGAAAAAAACATCTGTCATTAAATAGTCAGGATGTATGAATTCACATTACACAGGTAAATTTGGTTCTGGTGTTTGATACACTTGATTGTAGTTCACAATCTTAGTAATGTATGTAATTTTGTCAGTATATAACATCATTTAGGGGTGGGACATGTGAAAGAAGTGAAAATAGTTAAAAAATTACATTTCTGCAGTAATTAAGAATAACCCTGTGCATACAGCTGCATTTTTCTGGTCACAATTTTTGTTCTAGTTTGAATGGAATAAATGAGGTCCAGAGCAATCTCATAATTGAGCAAATACTTCTTTGCATGAAGTATTTTTCACTGAAGGTAACTACTAGGGAGAACCTGTTAACTCAGATCAGTTTTCCATGTAAAGTACTAGCGTTCGCAATTTGTTTATGATTTCAGGGGTACAGTTTTTCCTTATATTAGTATCATACACAACTACAGAGGCCATAGAGTGGGGTTTGGTTTATTGTTTTATCTGTTAGTAATGCATCTCATAAATTCCTAACTAGGAATGGTTTTGCTTAAGCATTCTTTAAAAGCATTTCTGTAGAGAACCTAATAGTCATAAACAGGAGTAAAATGGTTGATGAATTATGCAGCAAGGCTGTCTTGTTCCTTTACTAAGTCTATTTTATAGCAATTGAATTATTTTGGCAAGATTTAGGTAAATAAGATTGTTCAAGCCTGCTTTTTTTCAAATGTGTGTATTTTTGTATTATTTCAGTCTTGAAAATCGTGTTGCCTTTTCAGCAATACGTTCTGGAATACTTAATTAAGAACGATGAGTTAATGAAAGCACACCTTGACTTTATGTGGAGAGAAATTTTTTGAGGATTTTTGGTGTGAATCGGGTGTAGATTTTTATCCAGTCTTGGTATTGCCCCTTATTTTACTAATATTGCAGAAACTAATAGAGAATTTTAAAATGTATTTTAACTTGGAAAGGATCACCAAATCCTTGAGAAAAATGTTCCTGCTAACTTCTCTGCAGCACTGCAGGTGTTTTGTGTTCCGAGAGCCCAGGACTGCATTCACTGAGTGTTCAGACTCCTAAGTTCAATGAGTTTGGCTCACCAGAAATGGAGGATGGAACAATACTACAAATTTTTAAATATTTGTTACTTGTAGTCTAGCTGCTGATTTTAGTTAATCTTGCTTTCGTTTTTCTGTTGTTTTGTTTATCTGTGCGATCTTGAAGTTGCTTTGTCTGGAGATTACTAGTGAGTCCTTGCATCTAATTTTGTTCTTCACTATTCTGTATCCTAGAAGGGACAATTCAAATAGGTAGTATTTTACCTTTTCGGTGATATATAAGATTCCTACATCCCATAAATGTTTCTTATCAGAATTAGGGAATGCAATTTTGGTACCAAGATAATTGTCTTCTAGTAAAAATTCAAGATTCAATACTAAAACTTCATCTGTTATACACTTAATGTAGCTGGTACAGTAAGATATCTGCTATATCTTAATAGGGGTTGAGATATATAGGGAGGCTGTTATGTACACAGTGAGGTGTAGTCTGGCTCTGTAGAGGTCACCTTCAGGTGATGGGATGGCAGGAAACACTTGTAATTAGCTGTGAGACCCTTTGTGCGTAGGTCACCTGGGATGTGAGCACCTAATGACTGTTGAGTGGCCTGGATGAAACTCAGGCTGGTCTCAATTAGTCTCCTGCAGCAGAGGTATCTTCCTCCCAATTGGCACCTGTGATGGCAGGCTCAGGAGGCCGAAGGTTTGAAGAGGCACGCAGAAGGATCTGAGGAGTCACTCTGAGAGGCAGTCCTTACAGGTCAGAGCTGATGCAAATGCGTGAGAGCGTTAGAACTTGCACCGTGCTGTGTTCAGTTACACGAAAAACAGGTATGTTAGTATCTGATGGGGGAAATTTGCCAATTTTAATGCACAAGACGTATACAGGACGGTGCTTTTTATTCAATGTACGCGCCTTGTGAATATGGTAACGTAACTTAAGGAAAAAAAAAGTGAGTTACTTGTAAAGTCTTGGCTTTGTATCTCTGTGAATGACCACTTCAAAACCGTGTTAGTATCAGTGCCCCTCAGTCCCCCATTGCTTCATTTACATACTGTATTTGCTAGTTGATAAGATGATCTGTTTGATGTATTCTTTTCTGCCTTCTTTGGGCAGAAACCGAGTGTGTGTTTTGGAGATCACTAGTCTACTGTCTCTGGACTGGTTAAGGAAACATGTCTGTGCTCTGTCAGCAGCACGGGGAGGAAGGCACAAGCTTTTCCTTGGCTGTCTGGCCTCAGACTACTAACGTTTCTGCTCCTTTTGTGCTCTCAGGACACACACGGAGAGGCAAATACTCTCATTTGAAAAAAAAAAAAAAGTCACAAACGAGGCCTTTTAAGACTGAAAGGTTTTTTGATGCATGAGTGGGGTGTAGGGGAGTCTGGTTCTAGGTGTGTGAGATAGAACGTTGAGAGGGGTCTTAGAGAAAGTAAGGAATGTGAGGTAACCCATGTGTTCAACAGGAGTAGTTTTTAATGCCAACTCTTGCGTGGTCTGAATCCCGGAGCATGAGAAACTTGAACTGTATGCAAAAAGCCAAAGAAGTGCTGATAGTGCCAAAAAGTAGCAGAGGGATAAAGACAAGTGAATTCAGTGTTACAAGTGTGGATTTCATTGAATAAAAGAAGAACAGAGAGGAAGAAATTACAAGTAGCACAGGTGAAAGATGGCCACCATAACAAGAGAGAGTTGATTAGTGTTGATGAAAGTGAACAACTTACAGACAATATTGTAGAAGAATTTACAGACTCTAGTTATTAGCTGAGGAAAAGGAAGACTCACAGCTGTTGAATGTGACACCTTGTCAATTGAAGTAGGGAGAGATTAAAAAATACCAATTAGAGAGTGAAAAGAGGATGGAGGTGATGGTGGGCTCATGAATAGACCTGATAGAGGTTACACTAATGAAGTGACTGGAAAGGTAATATGGGGAGGACAGGATCCCTGAAGGATTCAGGGAAAAAAATGTTTAAAAAAAGGAACTGCTTCTTTCAAGACCAGTGGATAAAATAAACTGGAAAGAAACCAAGACACAATATTGACTCTATATAAAATTGAACTTCCTCACACAGTACTTCTGCCCCTGTTTCAAGGCTTAATGAGCAGGCCGATGTAGGCAGCTATGTATCAATTCCATATGCAAAGCTGCCTTTATGCCAAAGCATGTTAAAAAATAAAAAAAAAACCAGACCAAACCTAAACAACCAACCAACCCTTCTCCTTATAGATTCTGGCGTAGGAGTGAGATAGGGTCATGGCATCTGCTGTTTTCTGCTGGAATGGTTTTTTGGGAAGTGTATAGCTGGCTACTTTGGAAAGCCTTGGTAGCGCTGCAGTATACCTCAAGGCTATGAAGACCTACAAAACTCTCCAGTTTAATTCTTCTGAGCTACATCTTTATCTCTTTAGATGAAGATGGATGTTTAACTCGAACTCTTCAGGCTTACCTGTAAGAATTTTAAGGATTTTCAGTTGAAACTCAGATTGAAAGCCACAAGAAAGAATTAGAGATGAAGGGCTAGATTTTGAAGAGCCATCGAACTAAATTTAGTACTGACTTAGTCCAGCTTATGGGGTAGTGTCAAGACAATGAGGAATATTTTGAGGTCTGCTGGTAGATGATGATAAATAAAGTCCTCAAGGGAGCTGTGGAGGTATTGTTCGTGGTACTGGAGGGATCCCATGCTTCCAGAGCCCCGGCATGCTGCAAACTGTAAGTAAAGGACAGGGGAAGTGGAGACTTAGTTATTCAGCTGCAGTTAATGGAGGATTTGTTGGTTTGATAGATGAGCATGTTAATATTTCGCTGTTGTACATTAAAATGAGCTGCTGCGTTGTGGACTAAATCTGGTGGATTTACATTCAGACAGAATATATGAGAGATATCCAGCTGTAGACAGGATAATAAAAGGAGAAGTGGTTTAGTTGTAGAAGGAAGCTGCTGATGTCCAGTTAATTTCATTCCTACAGAGAAAAGATACAACCTTTACATAATAGTATAATTAATCTATCATTTACTCTCCTTCTGAGGTTTGACATTCTTTTATTTCTTTTTTTTTTTTGTTAAGAGATTAATAATCTTTCAGAAAAGCCTAAAACTTCAGCAAGATGTGTTTATGCTGCTCTACTGTGTATACTTATATTTGCATTTGGTGGGGGTTTTTGGTTTTTTTTTAACTTTTATTACTATCACATGAAAACAAGCTCTAAATTCAGGTCTTCCTGCTACTTATTTTGCACTCCAAGTTACATTATTTCCTTGTGATTTCATAACAGAAGCAAAGTGTGAGAGAGCAGAAATTCGAGGCAAACTTTTTGTTTAATTATTTTGTGTGAAAATTTTCGTTTAAAGTAAGTGTATTTGATGTGAACAAAACATAACTTTTAGTGCTGCAGGTGATGTGTGTCTGTGTAAAATAAGAAAACAATTTTGTATAAATTCAGAATTTTAGGTGAAATATATATAGTATGTCCTTACTATTCAAATGCTCTTTCTCCAGTCTGATACTTAACAAACAGCCCACAGTGGCAGCAAGCAAAGGTAGGCTTCATGACTTCAGATAAACTTTGAGTACCCCTCCTATCCTACATACCGAAGCTTTAAGCCGCTTTAAAACTTGTACACAATTTTCTGGGCTTAATATTAATTAGTTTTGTATATTACTCTTTTTAAATTCTGAGTTTTTAAATTTAGTTCTGAGTTAATTTTCTGAAAGTCATATTACGTCTTTTCATCTGGAATTTTTGAAAAAATGAAATGCTGAAGTGTCCATCTGTACTACCTGTGTGCCAGGTGAGTTGGGAGTGGGACGGACAGAAGATTTGTCTGCCCCAATTTCTGTTTCACCACCTTGCTTCTGTCGTTGTGACTATTTCCCCGCTTCTGGAGTCTGTATCAAAGGCGACAGGTTAGAGTTACCAGCCGTACTCCCTTCCCGGTTGTCAGCCAAGTGACTCGCGTGTGCCGGTGCTGGGATAGGCAGTGGAGGGGAGCCCGCATCCTGACAGAGCGGGGTGGTGTAACGCGTCTGGAGCCGCAGCCTGCGCCTGCAGCTCACTGCTCTGTCAGCCGAGGGCAGCTGGTGTCACACACGAGTCTCCTGATGAAATCCTTTTTTTTTTTTTCCCCTCTCTCCCGTTCGCTCCTGCCGGGAGTTGGGAGCCGGGGCGCGGCGGGCCGGGCCGGGTGCTATAACGCGCGTCCCCGCTAGATGGGGGCCCTGGCCCGGCTCTGCCCGCCCGGCCCGGCGCTGGGTGCGGGGGGGCGCGGGGCTGCGGGCCGGGCTGCTCCGCTCGCCACCCGTGTCCAAATGGCGAGCCCATCCGCTGGGTTTTGAAGGGGGGAGACTGCTGTAAACTCGCATAAAACCGAATCAGGATCATGTTGTTAGCCGCCCCCCACCCCGCCTTGCTTTCAGCAGAGCGTCTACCGTAGGCCAGGAACGTAAGGCTGTCAAGGAACACACAGCTTGTGTTTGGGAGTGTCTCTAACCCTTGGAGTTGAACATTTTAATTTATTTAGCTAGTTAGCTTCCCCATCCCCCTCCCCGACCACATTGGTGGGAATAAGAGCCCTCGGCTCCTTGTGCTGTGGATAACCGAGGTAGTTAATGTTGGACATGAGCATGCAGTAGGTACGAAGTGGTGCTGAAGGGGTTAACGGGGCTGTAGGGTCTTTGTAGACATCGGGCATGAGACACTGGAGAAGTCATTGGCCATAACATAATGCCTGACAGAAAATTAGTGATTCTCACTTGCCTGAGGTAAGCGCAAGCCTCTGTAATGTCTTGATCCTTGTGCAAAGACCTAGCAAAGAGCCATCTTACAGAAACCTGAGATAGAAATAGGGGTTTTCATGACAAGAAAATATCTCTAGAAGGAGATGTCACCCATTAACTGAAAAGAACAGAGGGACAACCTTTTATTTAGATTTTTTTTTAACAAAATGAATCATTTTAAAACATCAGTGATATTTCTCTAGTTTATTTTTAAAAACCATAACATGCACACACATAAACAAAAATAGAATATTATTTACAATAAGGCAAAGCTATTAATGATAACTAGTAATTTGTTAAAGTACATTACTGAAACATTCTATTTTTAAGCTCATAATGTGTTGCTTTTCCTGGTTTGAAGTCCTGGGAACTATTTTTTTTTTTCCCATGATATTAGAAAAGCAGTGTTTAGAGAAAGGATTGCACTACTAGTAGCTTCTATATGCCTTGCCTGAATTATTTTTATAGCATATCAACCATGTTATAAAGTTGAGAAGAAAACACGTTCTCCACATGGGTAATATAATACACAGTTGTGATTGATTTATTATTTTTTTTTTTAGTGTTTGACATCTGGAGGGATGCCATCTTTACAATACCGTATGCCTTCTATATGTGTAAACTTGTTTGTGTAGGCTACTGCTGAGGCAAGTTTGAAGTGTAAAATGGTGTGTGGTCTTGCAGGTGATCACTTTGATATCTCTCTACTTGATGGAAGAGGTTTGATTGATTAGGCAGTCTGCTGTGATAATCCAAAAGGTTAATTTTTAGGTTGAATGTTTGTAAATGTTATATTTGAACTTAAGTTTTAAGAAGCAGAAATTGACTACCAGATTGCAACAAACTGAGTGGATGATTTTAAATAGAACACGTTATACTAAATAAACAAATGCATCGTGAATTAAAGAGTGTTTTTCTATTTGTACGTCAGCTGTGTGAGAAATGCTGCTGGTTCTTTTTGCTTTTTTTTCAGGGATTCTTTGATTTCATGTTTTTCTTTGTGTTTTCAAGACTGATCAACACTTTGCTGTTGGTATTTTTTAAATGGCAGTCTCCGTGGATGTGGGGAGAGCGTTCCTGTCTGCAAGTTCTCTGCCTGAGCTATGTACCATGCCACTGACAATCCAAATGGGGCGGGAAAAGGGAGCATTGCCTCTCACAGTGGTGTCATAGGCTTTGCACCTCAGATGGATCTGTTATCCCTGCGCAAGAACTTTTTACTTCTACGTTTCTAACTGAACTCCCACAGAGGCTGATTTGCGTTGTGTAGATTGGTAGCCTCCTTTGGTTTTGAAAAAGGTTTCTGGTTGTTAATTGATATCTAATTGATAATATTATCAGCTGAGTGTGGGATAACTGCGTTCAGTTACTGACCCAACAGAGCACCACTGAGGCGGCTGGAAGATGTCCTGCGCTGTAGGTACACTGGGCTTTGCAATTGCACACATTGATTTTTGTAGAATAAGGGAAAAATTAATTTGCAGAGGAGATGTTGATGGAGCATATGCTGTTCTGTGAAACGGCACAGTAGTTATAGCGATAGTGTTGCTGTGCGTGAGGATAGAAGGTCAGGTTGTGTACAGTCACTCATGCACCTCTGGCAAATTTGTGGGGGTACTTAACTGTGCGTAAATAGCCATAACTTGGAATGTGGTTGTGATCGATGGCTTGGGTTTGGTAGAAGAGTGTGTACAAACAAGGAAATGGCTTTAAAGAAGGGGCATTTATTTTATTTTCATAAAAATAAAGCACATTTTGTTACATTTTTTTCTTTTTAGACATAATGACAAGTTATCCTTGGGAGGGACAAAAACTGGTAATGACTTTCCCCTGCCGCTCTTGAAGTAGCGTATATCAGAATTCTGTTTCTGTTTTAGGTCTCCTACACTACTGACTTACATATTTTATCTATTGTTTCTCTTTGTATAGATGATTTGAATAGTTAAAACATTGGTGTTCTTGTTTTAATAGTATGAATACACAATGTGTATTCACACATTCATGACTATGAATGCACAAATGTAAGGTATTCATAGTATTTGAGAGTCATATTTTTCTTACTTGGAAATGTGCAAAAAATAAGGAGAAAAGACCACTGAGAAATTTACTTTTAATATTAGCTACATTTACACTACTAAATTCTCCTGAAGTAATTGTTCAGTGCACTGCTTTTAGGAGTTTAATCTGTTTTATGGATGTCCTTTTAGCTGTATAATAGTGCAATAGACAGAAGAAACTTTGCTTGACCATCACCATGTTCCAGAACTTCACTTTGGGAAATTGGATAGACTTATATAGTTCCAAACTGTTTGGCTAGGAAGCATGCTGCCTTTGATTTTTGACATAATGTGGAATGAGTTGATTATTTGCCTCCTTACATAATGTATTTGTTTTTCATTAAACATTTTGATAAGGTCTTATTAAAGTACCATGTATTATTTATGATATTTCATATGAAAATGAGCTGAAGGGAAAATTCTATCAGCTTAGGGCATTTGCAGAATAACAGCCTTTCTGTGCTAGGGAAAAAAAAAAAAAAAAAAAGAAGAAGAAAAGTATGACATACTCCTGTCAGAACAGGAGACTGCTTAAGGCAAAGAGAAAGAATGAAAAAAAGGAGAAAGGGTATAGATAGAGTTCATTTCTCCTTCTTCTCGCTCTCTTGCTCTGTTGTGTGTGGGTTTTTTGTTTGGTTTTTTTTTTAGTTGACTGTTTATTTTGGGTTTGGTTTTGGGGTTTTTTTTGGATTTTTTTTTTTTTGTGATAATCTGTGCTGTTCTTTATCTGGGCTGTTCTAGTAGATCAGTCCATGATAAACTGCAAAAGCATGGATGTTTCCTAAGCCAACACCAATCCCTGTCTTGTAAGTTTGTGCATGGTTGTTTTGGTGTCTATTGCTGAGTTCCAAATACGTTGGTTTTGTTGCATTGACTGCTTTTGAGAAAGAAAATTACGTAATAACTGATTCTGCTGGAAAATTTTCGGGTTTGCATGAAGAAGACTTAGTGGATCTAAATCAGTCCCTGAAGCTTGTGTGGGTGCAGGTATGTGTGCGCACATGTAGAATGAAAAAGAATTTTCTTCTTTTTTTTTTTTTTAATACGGTGCCTGAGTTGCAGTGACATGTTTTGTACCTGTTTCCAGTTAAGGTGGGACTATTATTTGCTTTTAAGGGTAGATCTTGATATCAAACCAGTTACACTGTTGAGGAAATAGACTTCTGTTGCATGTGGGTTATTTATTTACTATTGTTAACGTTAAACTCTTGATATAAGATGTGGTTTTGTGGGAGTCAGGTATCGTACAAAATAGGTAATTTTGAAATCTTCTGCAGAGTCTTTTTAAAAGGAACCCCTTCAAAAACCTCAGGTGTTGCTTTGAGGTTTGACCTTCTTTCCTGAAGAATTAATATTTAATTCATTTGTCAAATTCTAATTAAAAATAGTAGTATCTTCTGTTGTACTTGAGTTGTATCTAAGAAAAAAGAGAGACCTGTAATATAATACCTCAAGGACAAGCTATAATATAAATTATTTGATTTGCAGGTCACATCCTGCTTTATTACATAAAGACTAACTAGATCTACTAATGAATAATTATTACTCCATAAAATAAGGGGGGGGGGTGTGGATAAAAAGCCTGCAAGAGTGGAATACTAATTTGAGGTATCACTCTCCAAGTAAAATGTAAACATTAAATTCTGAAAATGGAAAATGTAATTTTTCCATGTAACCTGATAGGGCAGTCCTTTCTAATAGACTGACTAGCTGTCAAATAAATTTGCAATTTTAGATTAGATGGGTTTTGGAGCAATTTTAAGATACAGTCTTTCTCCAAGCCTGCTCCCCTCCCCCAGTAAAGTAGACCCTGTGTGCCACAGACTTTTGTTTCATTTCTAGTGTTTCTGCTGCAGTGGTTACACTGATATTTCGCAGTTTCGCTGTAATGCTTTTATAGGCTTCTCTGGGAAACTAGATGCTGAATGAAACGTAGGTATAAAATGAATTTGTATTTTAAACAAGCTCATGTACTGATAGCACTGTATTTGCTGGAATCCTCTTGACTAGCCAAGATTCTTTCCCTTTTCCCACTTTGTGCTTCATATTTTTGTTCTTAGACGGGGAAAGCCCGTTTTATGTCAGGTGTGAGTCCTGGGAGGAGGAGGGGGCGGACAAAGTGTGTGTGTGAGTGTGTATGTGTGCGTGCAGAATCATAACAGGCACTCAGTCCCAGCTGGGCAATGACACTAATTGCCCAGATCTCATGGATGCCTGTGATGCAGCGCGCTCACTTTCTCTCCTTCCCGATCCTCTCCGGGGATTTTTAAAATGCAGTATTTGAATTTTGGTGAGTGGTAAAGACCCTGCCCTAGGACCCATTTGACAAATGAGAAGCTGTGCAGCATCAGCACCAGCCGAGTGAGCCTCCCCGAGTCAATCTCGCTCTCTACTAGTCAGCAGCCACTGTTGTGAGACAAGCTTCAGCTCTCGCTGTCATTGAGGAACTTCCATTTGCTCATCAATAGGCTGCAGGCTGTCTCTTCTTTTTTTTTTTTTTTCCCTCTGTTAAAAATTCTTAGTTTAAATCTGCCAAGTTGCCTTAGCTGACAAATGAATGTAGGAATCTAGCACTGGGGGGGAAAAAAAAGGCATTCAAGAAATACTGTTTCTTACCTAAATAATCAAAAGAGGAAAAAAAAAAAAACAAACGTACTGACAAGATAGGGCAAACGTGCTTGCATGCAAGCCCCCTCACTTGTTCTACGTCGACTTCAGAGCAGCACCATGCAGCATCCCCTTACGGGTGCAACCTGCGTGGCACTGCCGAACGTGGGCATGTGTCCCCAGCTCTCCTGTGCCTTGACTTTTATGTACTTACAGCAGGTAAGTTTGCTAACTTTTTCTTCTCCTGTAGTGCCTGCTTTGTCAGCATCGTTTGGGGGATTTGTCATTTCGGAGGTATTTTCTGTGTGAATAGGCTGTATAAACGTCTCCCACTGTGTGGAGCGAATGTTGTGCCTGCACTTCAGGATGGCGAGAGTGAGTAGCAAATATGTTTTCACAGAGCGTCAAGCCTTTGCATATCTCTCTTTTTTTTTTTTTTTTTTTCCAATGTCTTTATGCTGTTTATAGATATTTAAGACAGTACTTTGACTGTATTTCTCATGGATACTGTAGCAGTTTCAGCCATGAAGGACTGCTCTTTATTCACTTGCAGGCATAAATTATACTTCTAATGTAAATGTGCCCAATGGCAATTTTGTTAAAGCCTTCTTTGAAGCCAGGAATTTTAAGTCTGTGTTGAAATATGCTGCTGATTAAAATCAAGCTCATTTTTAGTTCACCAAAAAAAAAGATGTATTAAGCTATATCTGTGCAGAATTAATACTTCTGTCACTGAAGTATTTTGCAATGGCTTTTAAAAAAATGTTCTGATATCAGCAAAACTATAGCAATTTCTAGTCCATTGTTAAGATTATTTTATTGATTAATTTCATATAATTTTTTGCTTCTAGGGGTGTTTTTTTAAAGTATTTCCACTCCTCTCTCTCTCCAAATTATTTGCTCGTTTGTACCCCCTCTTTTGTAACAGGAAATAAATAACTGAATAATAACATGTTATTTTTTTAAATTAGTATTTTGTAATCATCATTGTATTGTACTTCTGTTTTCTAACCGAGTCCACCGTTATAGTCATCCAGTAAGTATGTAGAGCCAAGACAGAAATATGTTATAATGAAAAATGATTCATCTTGTTTATTCTGTTACTTTCTGCTGAAACTTCAGGGGGAAAAAAAAAATATTGTGCCTACTGTAACAAATAGGGGCATTTTGTCCAACTTCCACTACAATAGTTTGTATGCATATTGACTTCCATGAAACAGTCTCTAACTTTATTTCTGTATTTACAAATGCCTGAAAGATGTTTTACAGTATTTCTTTTTGTTCCTAATGGTTAAATAAAATAGATTCAAAGCTTATTTTTATTTCAGAATATTTTTCCTATTACTGCTGAAAGATCAGAATTCAAGTATTTGCAGGATAAAAACCTTTCTGTAGCTTTTTTTTTTTTTTCTCCTTCAAGAGTGTAGTATAAACCATTTCTGACTAACAGCATGGGAGTGCATAATAACAGTTCTTGTATATGCCCTAGATTGTACATGTATGTGGGAGGGATTCATATGTCTGCAATTAAAATTTGCATCAGATAAGTATGATATATTTAATATTAAAATAAATTGCATGTCATAATTAAAATCTACGTTCTTAGTAGTTCTGTGTTCTGGATACATTTTGGAAATTACATTTAGAGATCAGCTCTAATGATCCAGCGTGACTTGTGCACTTACTGGTTGTGTTCAGAATGTATTCCTGTATTTTGTTGCATTTGTTCCTTTGAGTTTGCCAGACAACAATTTGTATTTTAAAGATCCAGCTTTTGAAAGGAAAAATGAGAATTAAGGTGAGAGGTCAACATGGCCACCCAAGGAGCTGATACAGGCTGAGATAAGGATGAGGCGAGGTGCTGGAACAGTCCTGTGTGAGCTATTGCAGCGTCATTATGCAAACACATCCATAGCAGGGCATTGCTCTGAGGGTTAGGAAACTGAGCAACCATAATGATTACTTCAAAATAGCGGATTCGATTCTCTCTATTCCATTTGAGGGAAAGAGGCAAAGTGATTGCTAATGCACTTTACAAAGTGCTATATCTAGCGGATAATTTTTAACTCTTTATGTGGATTAACTGCCACACTGAAAGTATTTTTTTTTTTTTTTTATTATTTTTTTTTAGCATTGACTTTCTTGTTGGGTTAATTCTATTGTTGGTTTGGAATCTTTCTTCTTCTAGTAATCACAGTGATATGTCAGTTAAGAAGTCATCTGAATTCCTGATGATAGTTATCGCAGGTTCAAAATTCTGTGCTTGTTGCTTCTTTTGATTGCTGGTTGGCGTTTTAGTTATTCTGGATTCCTAGAGAGTCAGATAATTATCATCTTAATTCAGGTATGATTTATTATTTTATGTATTTGGTTAAGTGGTTCTTTCAAAACAACGTTACTTCATCTCAGAAGTGTTCCGGCAGAAAGAGAGTACAGTGGTAACATTACCTACAAAGCTAATGTAATGTGGTTCTGGTTTTAAATAGGAAAGAGTAAGAAGTGTTTTCTATTTTTGAAAAACACGAATCAACTTTTACTATAACAATCTATTTGGCTTTTTTCCCCTATTTTCCCATATCTGATCATTTCTAGCAAACTCAGCAAAATTTCACTATTTCATTGAAACTGTAAATGTTTTTTCTCGCTCTGTAAAGTTGTCTGTCGATTTTAAATACTGGCAACTTAATAATTAGGGATTTTTGCCCTACCTGTGGACCATGTGACCAGCAGTATACAGACCTTATGTGGACCTGTCGAGTATTTTTTTTCCTCTAAAAATCATATTTCAGATGTCTGCTCTGTTGCACCTCAATTAAAATGAATTCAGACGTATTACAACTGGGCTCTTTCTGTTGTTAAACCTCACTATCTAGAATCTATGAAAAGATTTATCTTCTATTTTTGTGTATATCTGTTAAATACACTAGTATTCTGTCACATCTAAGTTTTTAATTGGATATGTCTTTCCTGAAAGACTATAAAAGACGTTACATTCTTCTCAAGATGGGCAAACCAGTCTCCCTATTTATGTAGCCATGAGGATGGTGGTTTTTTGTGGAGCTGTATTAATCATTTGGGAAAATCTGTGTTTTTGTGGTCATTTAAAATTGGCCATCATTTGCTAGACTAACACTGCTTAGTCAGTTTGTTTTGTATAAATTAATAAATTGTTTTCCACAGTGTACCCACATAAGTGCTCTACTACTTTGTCCAGTGTTAAAAACTTAAGTATTTGCTCTGATGTCTTCCAGATTATGCCTGTATATAATGTTTTAAGAGCTAAGTGACAAACTGAATACAGTTAGTGTGTACAGGATGCTTTACTTAAAAAACATTTAAAGCGTAATTGTTGAGAATAAAGTGGAAAATAAATACAGTACAGAGGCCTAGTTCACATTATGGATTAACTGTCAATAAGATGTTTACTTGAAAAAGCCAACAAAAACTGAAGGATGCTCCCGAGTTAGTGAAGCTATTTGAATTGTCCTAAATTATTTGGATGTTCTCTTACTAAGATGTTTCTAACTTTAGAAATCTAGAAAGACTTTTCAAACAGGGTGAACACCAATATGACTACCAGTGGCAGCAACGAACAGAAGGAGCATACATGGTTTTGATTTGGAAGTTTGTACTGTGTCATAATGAAGAGAGAGACAATTTTGAAAAGTGTAGATGCGTTTGGGTTAGAATTTTCCCTAGCGGGGAATATCTTTAGATTTTCAACATTTAAAGATACAGGAAAAGGGAAGTTTTGCAGCAAAATTTTGTCCACCTGTAACTTGAGATTTAGCGTACATGAATGGAGGCTTGGTTATCTTAACCAGTATTTCTCTGTGATCTGTTCTTGCCTGGACATAAGATTACTTAGTTGGTGTTTTCTGAATAAAGTAACAAAGTCAACTGTTATTTTGAAATATCACATAATATTCCATGTCATAATGTACAGTGCTGCTGTCGCTGTTTTAAAATTGGTGATTTTTTTTGTTGTTGTTTAATCATGATAGATGTGCTTTGTTTTAAATAGTGAAGTGGTTTGTACAAAGGGTAATTCCTTTTAAATGGAGCAATTGCTCATAGTGGACATTCACAGATCGAAAACAATTGAACTGAAACTTCAATATCAACCTTTTCTGTCTTTAACAAGAAAGTAGTTCATGGTACAGCTCTCGTATCAGTGATGAAAAGAATCTACCGTGAAAACAAAACAAAAACCAACAAACCCTCCATCTCTACCCCAGCTATTCCATTAACGCTTACATGGTAAATTAGTGTAATTTTATTTGGGCCTTAAGCATTATGACTACAGAGAAAAGCTGAATTCCCCACTCAGTTTCTTATGTCATGCTTCTGGATCTGATGATTTATAGGAGTCTGAAAGACTTTTTATCACACTCTTTCTTCATGGCTTAATTCAACGTTGATTTATTTGGTAGCATTTTCAATTGATGTAGTCAATAGTGTCAATAATGGAATAAGGATTAGAACAGATTATCTTTGTGCTAAAATTGTTTAAAGAATTAAAAAGGATGAACAATTCCTGGATACAGTTTACCTTTTTTATAAAGCTCAAGTACATCAATTGCTGCACGCCACCATTGCAGTTACAGTTCTAAGTATGTGGTTTTGCATTTTATAGTTTAGTGAGTATTCAAAAGCATCAGGTATATTAGCTGAATTCCATAACTGATGGTTTATGATGATGCTGTTTAAAACTGTCATGAGAACACAGCCTTTCTTTACCATTTACAGTACTCACTGTGTGGTTCTCCTGTAAAATCAGTTAATCTGACTTGAGCTCATGAAAATTGTAAGCATTTGTTAGCTTACAGATTGTAGTCTTTGCACAATTTTGTTCCTCAGTCTGCTATTTCGTGGCAATTTTAATGTAAGAACATACAACCTCTGCTTATAACTGCATGAGTGAAGAGAAGTCCACGTTACTAATGCTCACTCACCATCTGTTTTTTTTACAGCTGGGCCTTGAATAATTGTCCAGCAGCTGATGGACTGAGGGTCGGAAATCTTCTCAGGGTTTTCTGATTCATTTAACCAGTTTCACTGCCCCAAGAGAAACATAGTGCTTGTTTATTCATATGTGTAGGGTAAAAACTGTACTTTGTCAGATAAATTATAGGACTCTGAAAACAAAAAAAAAAAAGGAATTACCCTGCTACAAACACCACCACGTGGATGCATTTGCACTTGAGGGGGTAGGGAGGCGGTCTCGGGGAATTTTTTAATATCTCGGATTCAGATCTCAAAGGGTGGGAGTGGAATTGTTGCACCCAGAAGTACTGTTAATGCAGGAGTGAGGAATGGCATCTGGATGTGGTGTTGATCTTAATTAGGGGAAATAAGATCATTTGGTACTCACCAATAAACTTCCAAGCTGGTACTCGATACTCCACCTCTGATTCAAGCCGAATTTAAATGTTTACATATCTTTTGTCTCACAAGAGGTGGTTTGTTGTTTTCCAGAGACTAATGAGAAGTGGCTGAGGGATGAAGTGCTCTAGCAGCGATCATTCCCAGTAAGAGCTAGTTTGCGGCGTTTAACTACAGCCCTGTCCAACGAGGTCAGCCTCTCCTCACAATAGCAGAGGAGGTGCTTTAGTTAAGTGCTCTTCTCTTTAAATACTAGAGGAAAAATAAAAACTCAGAAAATCAAAACAAAAACAAAACAAAAAACCGAACCCAAAACACAAAATCCTCCCAACCAACCAGGCTCGGTTAAGGAGATGACTTGCTGCTTTAGAATATAAGAGCAGCTGCAAAGGAGCTTCCATGTGGCAGAAGCAGGTGAATATTTTTGGGTTAGAATCGTTGTTTTTATAACTGGGCTCTTTCAGCATTTTAAAACATTTCAGCTGAAGAGTGATGGCTGGATTTTCTGTTGTGAGCTACTCGTAAGTTGTCGCTGTCCATTGATATTTCATTGATATTTAACCATGTATATGGTTATTTTCTGAAAAAATAGGTGGTGTGGTATTTTATGCCAAGGGAAGTCTGTGTTGGTTATTTAAGCAGGGATTTTTCTCAGGGCAGCTATTCCATTTGTTTAGAATTTTTGACCAGTAATCATGCAATACTAGACTGTGAAGTTTTTTTTTTTTTCAGTGTGTTTATTTCTGTACTGGTAAATACGCTCGTCATATTAATATTAATTTTGTTTAACATTTTTTGAAGTATTTAAGATGTAGTATAAATGAAAGTGATGAAAAATGTGACACTAGAATTTATCACCTGGCTTTATAGAGTTAGAATTATGTTAGTGGAAAGGAGAAGTCAACACCCTCTAAGAATCCTTCAAGCTTTCCTGCATTTTAAAGGTGTGTGTGCGACTGATTTATCAGTTTTAAAGCGTGATGTGTAGTACAAGAGCTCTCCTGAGGAACTCCTGTCATTTCTTTGCTCGCATTGCTCATTTCCCTCAGTTGCCTAGTGCAGTGCCATTGACTACTTCTACATTTTGCCTCCCCTCCCACTCTGTCAGTGCAGCAGCCCAGGGAATTTAATTAGAGAAAATAGCATATCTAATGCCTGTAGTATCCCGACTAGTTGTGCTTGGGCCTTTGGTCTTTTGCACTATAGCAGGCTCCAGCTGTGGAGAGATCTCGCTGTGTTTTGATCCTGCTCTTTCTCCTTGTGTTGAACACATGCAGAATCAAAATTAGGTATTGTAGTAAGAACTGAGGCATCCAGTGAGCTATTTTTTGTTCACAGTGAGTCACTGATTTTTATTTTTTCCCCCAGATCTGGAAAGAAAGTGTGTGGTACTTCAGAAGTGAAATACTTAAGATGTTCAGATGCTTATGAATAAGAATACAAGTGCTTTCATCGTAGACCTTTTTTTAAATTTACCTTTTGACACTTTCTATCAAAACACACCAAAAATTGTTGGTATTTCTGTCTCTAACATCTTCAATATGCCTTTTTTGTAACTGTACATAAATTTAAGAGTATCATCTCATATATATATTTGTGAGATGTGTGTATACTTCTAGTTATGACATGGCTTCCCTCAATTCCTGACTGACTTGTGCTAACTGTTGTTATGATTATTGTGTAGTTGTAAAGACTGCTTCTTTGGTTTTGCTTCTCATAGCCTCTTCTTTTGTAGCTATCTTCATTATCTCTGCTGTGGCCAGTAAGCCTTCTATAAATTAAGTAGTTAATTACAGGTATTGATTATGGGCATGAAACTTTCTTCACAAACAAGGAGTGATAAGTTTTTGTTTTCAGAATGCCACCATCTTTCATAAGACAGTCTGAATTTAAAGTATTTGTTTGATACAATAAGCATTTGTTTCATTTCAGTAACCATTACAGAGGGAGGCAAAAGACCTGTTAAAAGTTCTCCCAAAGAATAAGATCTTGTCAAAACAGAGCTGGTGTGAAAAGAAGTCAGGTAGCCCACACATTCAGCGAGTGTCCCCTCCTTTTCTAAGCGTTTTTCCCCGTCATGTAGTAGTCCCATCTCTGGGATGTTACATGGCTGCATGGCTCAATTAATGCTCTGTGGCAGGAGGAGGAAAAAAATGTCTCTCTCTTGTCAGAAGCAAAGTTATTTACTTTCAAAAGCTGACAGAATAGCACTGCAGGGGCTTCATTTATTTCCGTTCAGCATGTCATTATTGTGTAATGCAGAGGAACTTCTGCATGCATTGCAGGCTTGTTCTTGTAACCTCTGGTCTGCTGGGTGGCTGCATGGGTGTACAACGGCACACCGGAAGGCTTCCCTCTTCCAACTGAGCTCATTCCCTTCTGCAAAACTGCCTTCCAGGTGTCTGAAATATTTACTGTTTAGACGGCGATAAATCCCGTTGTTGGTGGTGCTGATGCTTGATCCATTTGGAATCATGCTGCGGCCTGGCTGAAAGACTGATTGGATCCTTAGTCTGTCCTTTTTCCTGATGGATGGCAGATGGTTTGAGACGGCTTCTTCAGCATTACTCTTGCTGTCATACTCTTCAGTTTTCCAAAGTCTAGCCCTAGAAGGAACATTTTAGTGCAGAATGTTTTATAAGGCTACTTGCTGTTTCGTTTACAAGTTTGAAAAACATTCCACTTTGTTGTTGTTGTACTGCGTATACTTCAGAGGCAGGAAAATTAGTTTTGACATTCCCCATCCAAGCTCAGTGTGTGTCACTACAAAACTACAGGTGTGTTCAGAAATTGTAATTCCAAGAGGTTTGGTTTATGTTGCCTTTCCTGTTGCTGCCATCTTTTCCAGCTGCACTTAGAATACCACACTTAGCACATGCGCATGAAATTGCCTGTTGCTCTGTGGAAAGATTTTTTGGTACACCTGGAGTAAAAACATTGCTACAGCTGTCTTCAGGAGTTCCTTGTACCCAGACATTCCCCTTCTTTCTGCCTGCTTTCTAAAAAAATAATAAAATAAATGCTCCAGTAGAAAATTATGTCATTTGTAGAGGAGTCGCTAACTTCACTTTCAGTAGATTTTTTTTTCACTTTAAAGTGGTAAGCCAAACATCAAAAAGAAATTCCAAAGTTATTCATTAGTAGTAGATTTTGTTTGAACAAAACAAATGCCTTTAAATGGAGGGAAAAGAATTCTACTTCTAAATGGGCTTGCCTACTTCTTGCCTTCTTTTATCTGTCTTTATTTGCAGGCATAAAATGCAGTGAATTTTTATTGCTGTTGCTGGGCTTGGGGGAGAAAAAGGAAAGGAAAAGTACAAAGCTATTGGGAAGCGTCAAGCACGGAGAATGATGAAGTACATTTCATAGCAGCCAGTTCCAACCCCAAAATCCCTGTTGTGCAGGAAGAGTTTCCAGCTCACACAGGAAATTCAGCCATTGCACGGCGCAGAATTAATGATTTATACACCGCGTACCGCTGCCTCTGTTCACTGGCACAGCCAGGTTGTGTTAATAAAGGAATTTCAGGGAAAAGGGGCCCGGCATGCTGAGTTCTTTGCTCAATGCGGTGGATGCTGCCTTCATAAATCAAAGGAATCTAGTGCTTTACAACCTTCCAGAGCTGCTGAGGGTGGTGGCTTTTTTTTTCCTTCTATTTTTAATCTGACTCACCTAGGAATATTTTCATTTCTTTTCTATAAAGAATGAATGAACTATTGAATGAGATCTTTCTCAGTTGTTTTAGGGTTGATTGGTTTGCTTCACAGTGGCATTATACTTCCATTTGTTTTCCATTTGGTATTTATGCTTTATGCTATTGTCTATGGAAAGAAGCTAACATGGTTTTATTAACATAGGGAGATGCAGATCACATTATATTCTATCGTGTTTCTTAGAAATAAATAAATAAAATGCCAAGGCAAAATATGTTTGCAGTAAACAAAGCGATTTTTTTGCATTCTTGATCTAAAATAAAAAATATTAGTGATTATTAAAGCATTTATCATTTTAAAATAAAGATAATTTTTATTAGCAAAAATACACTTGCATGTTCTTTTGCAATACATGTAAGTTTTAATTTTCAAAGTTTTTTTTTTATCTGGAAACTTTGTGTTTCCTAATAGCTACTGCAGGATTTGCTGCTTAATTTTGTATTAATACACATAATGATTATTTTGAAATAGTAGATTGATAGTATTGATATTAGTAAAGAAAATAGGTATCTGCTTTGGATTATAGAAATGAAGCTGAAGAAAAGGACGGTTTTTAAAAAAGCTCTCAAAGTCTGATGTGAAATAGAGTATTAAGTAGTAGGATGGGACGCTCTCCTAGGAAATAGACACTTGGTTTGATACTTCTGCAATCTAATCTTTGCTCCCCATTAGTGTTTTAGAACAGGGAAGAGGGGTAGAAAATAATTACAGGGAACGTGTTTTGCAGTTAAAGGGAATCTGGCTTTCCAGCGGGATCTTCGGACTTTGTATTACACAGCAGGCACGGTCCTTCTGGTCTTTTTTTTGGCTCATTCAGAGTCATGGATTCACGTAGCTTTTGCTTACAGAAAATGTGGCTGCCCTGTCCGGGCTTTGTTAGAACAGAAAATACAGTTCCCTCCGAGCCTTCTGGAAGTCACCAGTGTGGGAATCGGCATTGCAGAAGTTAAAGCGACTTAGTGCTGCGGGGAATATTTGGTTTGTTGTTTGTTCTGCAGTCTGAGGGCAGATAAATACTTCTCATCACTGGTTTAAATATCACAGATTAATATAAGACAGGTGCCCTGTAAATGAGGTTTGTGTTTATAGAGTACCATTTTGTATTTGTTTGTCCTCTATTATTTGGGTGCACGAGTGTTTCGTTGTATTTAATTATGTCTGTGAGGCACAAGACAACAGTCAACATCTGCTCTATTGTTTCCTGCGTCTACAGATAGCTTTGATGGGTTATTAAACAATCTATTTTTCACACAGAAAACAGGGAAACAAGCTGCACCCATATTATGTAATTTTGAAAAGGTACATTATGTAATTAGTTGTCTATTGTTGGCACAATAATCTTTTATTTTGGTTGAATAAATGCTACTCCATTAAAAAATATGTGATCATCTCGGGTAGCTTTTATTTAATAGTAAATTTCTAGTTTATAATATATGGCTTAAGTTGATTTTGCCTCTACTAAATTGATTTCAGCATACATTTTATATTTAAATAATGCTCTTGAGATGTGAATGCTAATACAAAAATTAGTAATGTGTGTTAACTTCCATTTATTACTGAAACAGCTGCTGATGAACTCTTACTGATTCCAGAAAAAAAGTATTAATTAACTTGAGTTAAAATAATTTTTGAGCAAAATTGACACTGTTGCCAGGGCATCAGTTGCGGAAGGCGGTGCCCCAGATCTCACCTGGGCAGAACAGCCCCAGTTCTGCCCTGCCCAGAGAAGCTGTACCCCACGGGCAGGGGGGTGACGCTGCAGAACTTGGCTCTTCTAGAGATGGATTTCCTCTTGGAAGAGTGCTTGTTTCTTTCTGTTTTATATTTTTTTTAAGTTTTGTGGTGTTTTTTTTTAATTTACCTGTGAAGTGTTTTAAGTTTCTTTACATAACACTGATGTCCACTATGGTGTCTCTAAACCGCTTAAGGTAAATCAGTAAAGAATTGCAGCTACACTGCATGTGATTGGGTTTGCCTCAAAATGTAGGAGAAAATTTTCTAGACACTAATGATTACCAGATCCTAAAATTAGACCATCTGTGGCTTTTATCATTGCAGAAAATCACCTATTAGGAATGTTTAAGAACATAAGTTTGTATTGCTTCCATGGCCATTGAGGTGCCAGTGTATACCATTGCAGAGCTACAGGTACCTATAGCTGGTTCTTACATGGGGACATTTGAGGCTTTTGCGGTGCTGTTTATGTAGCGTGGTTGGTTGAGATACATAGGTTCTCCGTTGAAGTAAAGTCATTCAATATCATTTTAACATCAACTAAACTACCCCTTGTATATACATAAAGATTTGAATCCACAGGTGGGGGGGGGGGGGGGGAAAAAGGAGGG